>JAVYIG010005962.1:0-126800 GCA_035222895.1 Strongylocentrotus droebachiensis | reverse complement strand
AGCATAGGTTTTTATCGTTTTATTTCAATATCATGGTAGTGTACGTGTCCATGCTCCAGCCCCGGGCCCCCGAATGATAGTTTCTCCATTACATTTAGAATATTACGATATTGACCTTGATGCACCATCGGTACTAAAATGCAGGTACCTCTTCAGAGGCTACGAAGAGAAGAATGTCATTTTCGTGATATGCGTTATAAGCTTATGAAAAACTGTTAGGATGTTGGGAATACAACGCTTTGAAAAGTTTTGTGTTTAAAAATGCACGCTCCTCTTCAATGGTGGTTCTAAAGGGGGGGGGGGGTTGAGCCCCAAGCCCCCTCCAAAAGAATCTTGATTATTAGTGAATTTAAGGGATGCACATGAAGAAAACGAATATAACGACAAGCCCAACTCAAAGCTCCTTAAATATATTCTTCTAAAACCGCGCTTGTCGACGATAATAATAATTACATGAATCTCGGCTCCATAATAATGCATGCATGAGTACAACAAATCAGCATGATGACGGAGTGGGCGGGTGGAAACGCAAAACGCAATGCAGTGCATTGTAAATGAGTATTGATGGCGCCCCTGGCCTTCACCGATTTCGGGGGTATTCATTCGTATGAAGATTGGAAGGTGCGGGGTGGGGGCAGAGGCGGTTCTCCCGGGGGGGCTGGGGGGCACAGTGCCCCCCCACTTTTTCAGATACCCCCAAAGTGCCCCTTTTTACATAGGAAAAGTGCCCCTTTTATTTTGTAAGAAGTGCCCCTTTTACATAGGAAAGGTGCCCCTTTTACTTTGACAAGTGCCCCTATTACTTAGTAAAAGTGCCCCTTCCCCCTTTTCACCTCTGACGAGTGCCCTTTTTATTTTTGACACGTGCCCCTTTTCCTTCGACATGTTCCCATTTTCCTTTGCAATAAGTGTCCATTTTCCATTCTCATAAATCTTGAAATTATCTTGAATAAGTGCCCTTTTTAATCTTTAGTAAGTGCCTCTTTTCAGGTACGAGAAGTGCCCCGTTTCACTTTTAATAAGTGCCCCCTTCACCTCTGATAATTGCCCTATTCAAAACTGAGAGATGCTCCTTTTACTTTGACAAATTCCCCTTTTTTCCTTTGTAAGAAGTGCCCCTTCTCCTTTTAATAACAACCCCTTTTTTAAACTCGGATGAGCACACCTTTCATTTTAACATGTGCCCCTCTTATTTTCTAATAAGTGCTCCTTTTCCTTATGATAAGTGCCCCCATTAAAGAGAGAGAGAGCTCCTTCCCCTTCTCATAACTACCCCTTTCCCTTTCTAATAAGTGCCCCTTTTCCTTACGATAAGTGCTCCCATTAAAAAGAAAGAGCTCCTTCCCCTTCTCATAACTACCCCTTTTAAAAATCTGAACGGTGCCTCCTTTTCATTCAACAAATGCACATTTTCCTTTATTATAAGTGCCCCTTTTACATTTTCATAAGTGCCCCTTTTCATATCTGGTCAGTGCCCCTTTTCAACTCTGATAATTCCCCTTTTAATAATGATACGTGCCCCTTTTCCTTTCTAATAAGGGACCTATCCCCTTTTCACCTCTTATAAATGCCCCTATCAAAATCTGATGGGTGCCCCTTTTCCGTCAACAAATGCCTATTTCCCATTTCGTAAACGCCTCTTTTTCATCACTGGTGAGTGCCTCTTTTCAGGTGAAAAAAATGCCTAATTTTTACCTCTTATAATTATCCTTTGTACTTTGACACGTGCTCCTTTTCTTTTCTAATAAGTGTCTTATCCCTTTCGATAATTGTCCCCTTTTCATGTAATCATTAAACGTGCCCCTTATTTAAAGCGACTAAGAGCAATTTCCCCAAAGTTCGCTCGCTGCGCTCGCTCGCATTTAAAGATGATATAATTATGTTACTTATCAAAGGTCTTTTCAGTCTTCCGTTATGAGAATGTGCTTATAACCCCATCACGATTGGCTTTTTTTCCCTCTTTATAAGATGTAATTTTTCGCACTGCGACCTCACAGATCTTTAAATTTTTTCTCGCTCGCTTCGCTCGCTCGTAAATGCATATTCAGACATCACACCCAACTGTAAAGTATGATGCTTAAGCGATATCTTGTATGATGTATGAAGAGAAACAAATATTGAAATCATCCCTGATAATTTAATCACAATGTAGGGGTATATACCAATGTCTATTTTTTTTTTATATTTTCGCTTTGAGATTTCCCACTGTAGGCGCCCCTTTTTTTTCCAGAAGGTGCCCTTTTTGTTGGTGCCCCCCCACTTTGGAAGTCGCTCGGCCGCCCCTGGGTGGGGGCTTAGTGAAGCGGTTGTCATGACAATGATGAGGTATTGGGAAAGGATGTAGGAGAGCTTCTCCAACTTGTTACATGTTTTGTATATTATGATAGGCGTTGCTCAGGTCTATCCCGTTGGAATGCACAACTAAAAAAAAAAAAAAAAAAAAATCAAATTCATTGTTCATGTTCTAGCCTATACTATCGTGATTATCGTCACCATTATATACCATCTTCTTCATCGAGTCGCCATTATCATTAATATCATCATCATCATCATAACCGTCATCATCATCTTCACGATCGTCACCGTCATTCCATCTTCATCATCATCCTCATCATAATCCCTATCACCATCATCATAATCATCATCATCATAATCAACATCACCACAATGATCCTCATCATCATCATCATCATCATCATCATCATCACCACCTTCTTCCCTTCATCCCTCTGTTTACTTATAGCATAGCGACATGTCACAATGAACACTATATGTTTTTCTTCCTTTTGATCCCACCCCCTGAGTATTTCGTTATCACGCCATTCTTGCCTTGCCCAATTTTCCGTTTTCTACTTTTGCGAACTACTTTAAAGTGACAAATTGGTGTCATTTAGTCATCACGTCATACAAATTGAGATTTAATATTGCAAATAAACCACTTTACTATCTGAATAGGGTTGCCCTAGTATTGGTTAGCCAAATTAAAATTAAAAATTCTTGGAGACTGCAGCCCCTCTACCGCCTATCGCCTCATACGGCTATGTGTATCTAGATGACTCAAACATCTTCATGCATGGATGTTCTATTATAGCCTACATGCCTGATCAGTGATCAGAAAATAATTATAAGGAAAGGTGACTGCTAAGGTGGAGTACATCTTTACTACTACAATTTAATTGAGGATAGCACGAATTAATGCTAACCATGAGTCCATGATGAAGGTAATAATCCCTCGAGATATGAAGGGTCTCGTGTGAATATTAGTGCAGACTCGGGTCACTTCGTGGACAGCCTGAATATACAGTGAACCAAAAATTGTCAGTCAATTTATAATCATCCGATCTTTCTTTATTATGTGATTTTTCGATTTGGTGAGGGGTGCCCAAACGTTTTGTTTGTTTGGTGAAATGGTAATAATCATACAAAAATTAATGTACCTTACCTACAGTTGGATCTGCCACTTCAACAGTGACGTGACGATATCGGTTTATAACCGAAGAAGCCAAAGTTAAATTTTGAGAGCAATCCTACCTTTTTAAATAAGTTCATTTGTATAAAAGCACAAACAAGGAGAAACATAATGGCGAAAGTTAGAAACAAATGGGACCAATAATAAGAAAGTTGTGAGTGTTGAAATATGAGGTCACCATAATTATTATGTGAATCTCAAATTGGCAATTTGGTCAGCGGATGGTGACGTAAAGACGGACAACTCTCCCATTTGTCGTGTACAAAAATATGTGCCTTCTTCCATTGGGCACTATACTAAAAAATATATGGATTGCCTGCTATTATCGGTCCCCTAAACAGTCATACATCTTGAAAATTTACATTTTAATCAGTGAGTATACTTTAGAACAAAATAATGTGAAAGTTGTCCGATACTACGTCACAGTGACATTACCGATTCAGCAACTTTGAAGTTCCCAAGTGATCATGGTGATGATCACAACTTTCAAAACGTATTTTTCGTCCGATTTCATTCAAACGTTCATTAGTCTATTTCTTTGATGTTTTTGCTTTCTGTTAAAATAGTTTGCTATCAAGTATCAAGGATGGATTTACATTTATGTTTCAGCAATGTCCTTATACAATGCGTCTCTAAAAGGGTTCACATTTGGAGGAAAAAAATGTTCCAAATAGTTTCAATAAAATATACTGTTGATATACGCACACATGCATACAATCAGACCATATTTATAAAGCAAGACAATCAGAATCTATGACTTCAATGACTTGAAGCCGATTTGGGCCTCACCAATACCCCTTAGCCTTCATTTTTACAATTCTCATAATTATGACCACGGGTATTTGTAATTATGGCCCTGTTTCATAAACCTTGCTATATATAATTATGAATAACTAGATATGATAATTGTTATAATATAAGTTATCCCTATAATCATGATTGACTATGGCCAGATTTGTTTTAGATCTGTGGCAGTTATTACTGATACCAAGTTTTATGAAACATGGCCCAGGAAAACACAAAACAATTGAGGGGGGTTAAGCCCCAAAACACCCCCCCCCCCTGCGTACGCGCCTGGGTATTTGTAATCAGGGCCCTGTTTCATAAACCTTGCCATGAATAACTAGATATGATAATAATGTTATAATATAAGTTATCCCTATAATCATGATTGACTATGGCCAGAGCTGTCATAGATCTGTGGCAGTTATTACTGATACCAATTTTTATGAAACATTGCACAGGAAAACTATCTATCTTCATATTTACTTATCACTATAGTGGTATTAAAATTTCTTCCCGAATCGGATCACAAATTAATCATACACTATTGTTCTTTGGACTTGATTCTCGGGCTGAGCATCCCGCCGAAGAGCTCAGCAATAGATAAGTGATTCTTATGAAATGAATTGAACAGCGCCATCACGTCTTTTTTTTACTCGAGGAAGATAGAAAAGGGAGGATGTAAAATTGTTTTAGGAGTTGCGGATGTGGTAATCGTAGACATATTCATGTATTTGTTTCTTTTCTGCACATAAATGCATTCAGTGGCACGACAGTTATTGACCCACAAAATACACACCATAACAGTATAGGACGCAGGGTAATACAAATTGTTAATAAGGGCCAATATGCCTATGTGAGGGGGGAGGGGGGGGGGGTACCTTGTCAAATTATGATCATGATGTTTTAAACCATATCCTCCATTTGCGTTTGACACTGAAATGATCACATGCCATATAAAGTAACATTCACTGATCATTAAAAGGTAATTTTCGTTTAATCATAATTATAAGTAGGCCTATACATTAAACTATCAATATTCTTCCTGTTCTTGTTATTTTGTAACGATTGTCCCAACACAACCAACATCCCGACATCTCCATCAGTAAAATACTACATTAATCAATTACACCCAGATAACTAGTAACTACCACATTGATAACTCCCCCCCCCCCCCCCCAAAAAAAAAAAAAAAAAAAAATTACCACACAGGATATAGTCTAGTTTTCAAGGATTCAGTCGAGGATCCAGGATTCTCTTGGAAAATGTATGCACATTTTTTTCCTTTTGTGGCTGGTGTTGGTGTTCTCACAACACCAACACCAGCTTTCAACACCGAACTTGAAATCACTCATTGTATTTCAGCTTGGGATTTACTGAGGGCAAGTGCTTCCTGCACCCCATTGGATCCGTCAATAAGCTGTTTCGGGGGACCTTACTGAATCTAGTTTTACGGTAGTTGTCCGGGAGGCATCCGAAGTAGTCCGGGGTGATAAGTAATCAGTCCGGGGGTAAATTCGCGCGTATCTGCGGGTGCTCCCCGTATATTCATGTATTATGTACCGTACGTAGATACGCGTGTGCTTCAACTGAGATGAGATGACTGTTGATGAGACGCGAACTTGGCAAGCATCTCGCTTCCAGTTTTTATGAATATATTTCTCTTCGGTTTCATTTGTTTTACTACTGTGATCAATATAAAGGACTTAGATGGTGAATGTGCTTATAGTGGAATTATACAAGCTGTGGTTATTCGCAATACCCCCGAAATTATTATTCAATTACATCTGTACGTCTTGGAGTTCGAGCTGTTGCTTTCAGTTATCGTAGCCGAGCGTCTGGGGGAGAAACGATGGCAGATACCGAAGTCAGTAGTCAAGGACTGGACACGACAGATGGGGATTTGGATACATCGGATGCATACGACAGTATACGAGAGATTGATACGAGCAAGAAAGAGGTTCGTTTTAACTCTGAGCTTTGGATAGATTTTTTAAAGTGGCAGCTGCTTTTTACTCTATAATCCATACAGTTAGTGGCTGAGCTTAATTTGTATGAAAATGGCACATTTTACATCTCATCTCTTAGAAATATGAAGAAAAAAATGAATCATGAAAAATGAAGATGATCATTAAATAAAACTTTAGTTCTATAAATTAGTTCCACCTGCCTGGCATATATGGGTACACCATTTGCTCTACACTATGAGATGATGAATTTTCTGTTTATAATATTGTACAAAAATATGACCTGAAAATGAAGAGAAAAACTTGAAATCTTTGCAACAGGAAAATGTTACGAACGACGGGAAATTGCTGATCCAGCTATAGCGCTAGCAGGAAGCGACAGTAAAATATGGTATCACCCGAGAGGACAAAATAGAAAGTTAATTTATTCATGTGCTCCAGCATGCTGGCTGCTTACATGACGTTTATTAAAGGCAATCCAATCTTAAGTTCATTTGTATGAAAGCAGAAAAATAAAAGAAATGGAATCGCGAAAGTTTAAATAAGTTGGAACAATGAGGCCAAATAACAAAAATAACGTGTTTCTCGTCTGGACTTTAAAAAAAAAGGAGGAGGCAGGGCATTAGTATTTACCATTTTGCAATTTTTGCTTTTTTTTTTTACTAAAATGGCTGCCATGCTAAATTATAGCTGGCCAAGCTTATTTAATTTATTCACAGATGTTGTGCTATGTGAGTATACTGATGCAATGTATGACAAAACAAATGATATGTATCAATTTAGAAGCTATTTAAACAAACTAAACCACAGCTTTTTTTATTTGGGGGCTTTTTTTCTTATGAATAGAGATAGTAGGCAGGCAGGGACGAGAAAAACTTCATTTTTGTTATTTGGCCAATTAAAATAGATGCTGCTTACATGTATATGTACATGTAAGTATCGGCTTGCATGGTGATGTAGATATAAAGTTAGACCGAAAGCTTCAGTCTCTATAATCGTCGGTTGTTCCACTGAGACTACGTCTGGCTCCACTAGACCTCCGGTTATAGAGACTGAACGACTGCCTATGCCAGCCTGTGTTGAACTTATTCCGCTAGATTTTAGCCGCTAGGCCCCTCCCACAAACTTGCCACGGCCGTATTGTTATGCCCCCAAAATCCCCCAAAATGTCATTTTACCTCGTTCATTTCCAATTTTAAATTAGGCCTAGGCTATAATACATCGGTTCCACTTACTAACTTGATTGATATAATCCGTTTAATGGTCCCTTTTAAGGAAATTATCGGTCAAAATCGACATCCATGTTGAAAATCTTGCAAGCCGTTCGCTGCCGTCAATCTCATCCCTTCTAGTCTACGCCGAAGGCAAAATGATTATGAAGGAAAAACTGTGATAACGCCATTACGAACGTGTAGATGGCGCACAGTTTGTTGTTTTCACCTGATGCATCATGGGAAAAGGTCAACAAAAATGTCAGCTGTGGCATTGTGATATACCCTAGGATATGTGGGGGTTTAATCAGAATTTTTGGTAGTGAAGGTTTGAAGGCCGAACACGGCCATTTGTATTGATTAATGTCCAAAATCATGCAATATTTTCAGTCAGAATCAATTGATGGGTACGTTGTAACATCCAAGTTCAAGATAAAAATGTGCGCTGATAATCCTTATATCAGAACAATCAATCCCTTTGAATGAACTTACACAGTTCGGACCACTTTGGTCATTTTGATCGCGAGCTGAAAAATTGGCCTGTCACGGCTTGCCAGTGGATGCGCTGTTAGTTGTGAATTTATCCTATTGAGCAGGAAGTCTGCACATTGGAAACTCTTACAGTCGGCCCATTCAAACACCATTCAAACAGCCCCAAAACCAATTTGAAAAACCATCAGGTTTTTGTACTGCCTTTTGCACTGCTGGAAAAACCCATAAAAAACTGTCAGTGTTTCATAGTTCTGTTTTTTTTTGCGTTTGTAAGTTGTGCACATGCGCCACTTGACTGAAATAAAGAATCATTCACTGACGTTTGGAGAGCAACTATTTACACTGCAAAAAACCTGTGAAATTTCTGTCGGGTTTCAAAAAACCGCACTCCAGAGATGGGTTTTTATTTATGAATTTTTATTGTGTGTGTGTTTACAAGCCTAGTTGCTTGGCAACATCCAACATTACATTGGAATGTAAGACAAATCAAGAACTTTTGCTTGTAGTGTAAATGCAGCTCGTGTCTCCAGTTTAGTAAATTTATGCAGCGCTTCCCTAAAGTCAGTGTGATACTTCATGAGGATGAGATTTGAAAACAAGATTATCCAGTACCTCCCTCTGTCAGGAAAAATCTAATCAGCTTGACATCAGAGACAACCATGTTTTGCCTTGGGCTGCTTGGGCAGTGTAGATTTGTAAATCAATTTGTTCATTTACCTGTTTGTACTTGACTTTGCATCTTCTGTGTTGTATGTCCAAGTTAACGTATTGCTAAATTTGCTGTAGATTGTGGTTGGAAAATGATTGATTTGCGTGTGAATTGTGAAATCCACCCCACCCTCAGAAGAAGAAAAAATATATGTATGCATTAATATAGAAAATAATCAAAATACCAGAGAGTATAGTATTACTTGAGCCTTGAGGAAGTTGAGAATGTATTTATAATGCCATGATGTAAATCCATTTTACCATAATTGAATTTGTTCAATCATACACAAGGAGCAACCCTGACTTAATTGTTGTACTTGAAGAAGCTCATTTAGATAAATTGAATCATTTCATCTTTGCCCTTTCCAGTGAGACCAAAGTCCACCTGTTCATTTGCATTGAAATTGATTACCCCAAACAATACAAATCACCTGCTTTTTACCTCTTTATTTCATGTAACTAGTGAATAGGCAGGGATCATGGCTGGGTGCGAGTACAATCTCCCAGTCTAGCCCATTATGCGCTGTCTTTTTTGTTCACGATGCTATTTTTAAAGTTAGGCGCTCGTTTGCCCTCTCCTTGCCTTTGCCAGCAGGGAGTAGGTTGGAGAGCCTACCGTATACAGAATTGAGGACGATTAGGACGCATTGGGTGACCTCGAAGTTCACCCAACAGGTGTATACTGAACATAGAGAATCGTCTGTACAGTGTGTTGCACAATCTGAATTGTGTGCAGAAGTGTAGTGAGGTGCGTTGATCCATTGAAGATTTATGTCTTTAACAATAGATATATGTTTACACGTGCATCATGTGACTGAACCTTGAACTGATGTTCTATCATTCAGTTTGTCCATGGATGTCTTTAAAAAAAAATGTCAGTAAACTACTTTCCCATAATATTGACAGGGTATGTGAATTGTGAAGAGTTCTCAATCTGGAATCGTGACCTACATGTAAGACTCTCAAGACGGCAATTTCTGGCACTGTTAGTGTTACTTCTATGACGCACTCACACACAAAATTATTAAATCATTGATTGATCAACTTATTTATTCATATTTAATTTATTTGTGGATAATTATAAGTGGACTATTTAGTCAAATTAGCATTCATTGCCAAGTTGGAAATCCTGTATTTCAACAAACAGTTATTCATAACAATCTTTACCTCTTACATGTAAGAACAAATTACAGTAATCTATTTTCTTTTCTTTTTTAGTTAGCTAATTTTTGAAACACATTCACTGCTGAATTGGTGCTATTTCCCTGCTTTTCCTGTCTAATAATCAGCCTAATCTACCATTTTTTAAAAGTGAAACAGAAAATTAACCAGTAAAGTAAAAAACGTATGTGTAAGAGAGAGGGAGGGAGAGAAAGATAGATAGCTGAATGCAAAATAGTGCTTCATTAGACACCAGTACTCAAATTTGTCAAGTTGAACAAGCAATTCAAAGTCGTTTCCGTAGATTTCCCCTTCTTGCGGCCCTTGCTCAGATTCTTTAACCAGCTCAAGTAAGGCAACCATTAGGGAAAGTCTCTTCTTCGTTCTGCCCGAAAGGCATAGCCGTAGGGATTTCCTGAACACATTTAAACAATTTCCTTAAGTGGGCAATACAGGGCATACAATATAAACATCCTGTAGGGGATCGTTGATAGAGAAGCAACTCATCGACTGTACGGCTTGTACGACTCTGCTCTATTGGCAATTTAACAGCAAAAGATATATATGATTTTATTTGCAAGCTTGGTCTAATTAGGTTACTTGTCATAATTACACTCTACATTATTAAGCAACTTTGCGAGGGAGATTCCTTGCCATTCATTTCCATATTGCTTCTACAAATCTACCTGTAACTGTAAAGATCAAGAGAGAAGTAAAACAGAGGGAGAAATAATAATAATTATTAAAATACAGGGTTAGAAAGATTGAGCACTATATTTGTAGGAAGTAAGAAATTAAAAACTTTGTTTAGAACTTGAGATGGAAGGAGAAACATAACGTACATGTAGACCTCTACATGGACATGTTCAATTGCTCAATGCTCTAATAAGTAATATTTTGTGAAAAAGCTTTTTTTTTAAAGATTGATGAAAAGAGAAAACAAGATCTATTAGCTGATGAGTAATAGGCTTAGAATCATTGAACACTATCCATTCAATGTTCTTTTATTTGAGTTATTATATGAGCACTTACGTTGTGATATGTTCTTTTTAAAACTGATTCTTCTCCTTAAAAGAAATGTTTATGAGCCCAGATAGAGAGAGCAATATATGCATAGAGAGAAAGTCATCTTGAAAACAAGCCTACTGAAAGGTGTACTTGGGGGCCGTGGGAGACTCTTAAAAACTCATTCTGAGGAATCTTGAAGAGACTGGCATGGCACTGACCTGGGATCATATATCATCATGGACTTCATGGTTGATGGTGATATGATGGGTCAAATGATATCTGGGTTCGGTAGACCTGTACATGGTCTATATGAGGATACTGAGGACTTGAGGTACAGCAGAGAGAAGATAACCTGTCATTTCCTCTCCTCATCCTCCCATGTTCTTTATTTTCTTCTGAAAATTTACTTATAAGCTGTCCAGTTCATGAAAATGCCCCGCATATCTAGAGAAGCATTATACTTCTTTCCATATTTTGCATCATGTGCTTCTTATCTGACAGAGCATAAAGCTCACTGTGTCATTGAATCATTGTTGATAATTCGAGTTTGTTAGTGCTATGTAAACTGATAAACAACAATGATTTTAGATAGCAAGTATTATTAGCGACTCACATGTTTGTGTTTTTTCTTTTTGTCAATATACTGTCAAAAAAATATTGCAGCCGAAGTTATTTTCTCAATATACCCTTCAGAAAGTCACCTGCTATGGCTTTTCCCTCAAGCACACTCTATGATATTTTCATCTGGTTTCTAAGGATTTTATAAAAATGATGTATGATTTGATTAAATTTTCACCACACTTTCATCAGCTGACATTTCGGGATTGCTTTTTGTTTTTCTCCCAACTCCCAAGAGTACTTTTAGTCGCATTTGGCAAACAGGCACAACATCGGTCCACTTCTTAAAGGGTAATAAGCTCTACCGATTGCCTTTCTGAACTGTGTCGAAATGTAAAATGTCATTGAAAGTAAAATGAGAAGAGATTGCCCTGAAGTGTAGGAAGGTGCATGGTCATGAATATATTTGACCATCGATTGTGCCGTGGAAAATGGGAGCAAGAAGCAACATGTACAGGTGCAGCTGTGAGAATGTTGGCCAAGCTGAGGCGAGAGACTGAGCTGAGACTAGAGAGAGAGTGTGGGTGCCTTTTATCTCGAATTAAATCAATGCTGTGCTTTTAGGTGAAACAAAATCTGTTTTTGTCAGCCAGTAAACTTTATCAAAAGTTCATTACCAGGTAGTCAATTTTCCTTGAGAAGTTCCAGAAGTAAAAGTGAAGAAAATCGTCTGTTCAGAGCCAGAAGGGCATTAACTCTTTGTTAAAGTACAACATGTTCTGTTTCATCTTACAAAAGACTAGAAGTTACCGGTACTGATATGGAGATCTCCCTTTACCTTAATTACTGTAGACTCAATTCCTAACTATTATGTTATTGTTGATTATTATTATTAGATGATACTTTAAACTTGATCATGGAGCTAGTCTATGAAAACAAATTTGGCCAATTTTCCTTGTAGATGTTTTAAATATTTAAGTGCATGTGTTTATTACTTTCATTTTTTTATAATTTTTTTGTCATTTTTCTTTTGTTTTAGTGGATAACTATACTTGAAATATACGAAGAAGAATCAATAGGCATAGGCAGACGATTACACCACATATACATGTAGTCCCACCTGTACATTCCCATTGTGATACTAAGTACATTACTAACCAGATTTACTAGAATACCAATTACATGAGTGTTGATTGACTCGAGCCATTAACCACTCAAGTCATTACCCATCAACAGCTTCTGTGAATTAAGCAGATGGGGTGTTGACTAATGCCCTTGTCAATTAGTGTTGGCTGGGATGAATCAAATCTGAAATCAAAATGTTTGTTGGCTTGTATATAGCTTTCTCTGTATACTGAATAGGTTGAGAAAGGGATTTTTAAATTTCCATTGAGTTATACCTGTTGGGCCAAGACACAGACCAGTATGATGGTTCCGATCCTAGTTAATGTTTTTCTAAGGGGAAATCATTCACATAGAAATGTAACTTGCAATTTTACACACTGTATGTACCAAAATAAATGTACAGATTGTGTTATACATGTATGAGTTTCTGTATCGAATGTGTGACTACCAGTGGCTGGAATATTGAAGGAAGTCATTATCATAATCATTGGTTTTAGTACACTGAAGGTTAAATTAAATTATTAAGGTATTGATATCTGTTTTAAATGTTCTTCCTCCAGTCAACTTCTGACATCAATTACCTTATTTTATCATTCATTTGATAATTTCTTAATTTTTTTAAAGTGATACTTATTTTATACTTTTGAAGTGGAATTATAAACATTTCAACTTCAGCAAACTCCACATTTCCTAAAACTGAATATAACCTAATTATACCATCATTATAAACAAGACTGATAAGGAAGCTTTTGATGCTTCATTTGGAACATGTAGGAAGAATAGTCTCATTTACACAGTCCAAAATCAATTTTGAAAACCAATCAGATTTTTGTGACTACTGAAAAAAAAACCATAACAAACCATAAGACGCAAAGAGAGTCACATGACCCCAAACCGGCAGGATTCCACAGTGTTTAGACAGCGAACATTTACACTGCAAAGTTTCTGCCATCATTTAAAGGAAACCACACTCCAGAGGTGTTGTTTTTTGTGTCTTGTGTATGGGTGGCTGCTTAGCAACTACGGACGAAACATTGGAATATGAGAAAAACTACCGGTAACTGTTTTTTCAGCTATTTTTTAATATTTGATAGTGTTTTCAGGATTCTTTCAACAGTTAGAATACTGAGGTTTATGATAGTGAGTCTAAAGTCCTCATTTTATGAAGCATATATACTAGGTCTTGCCATCGTAAAACAATTTTTTAAAGAAATCAGGCCCCTTGTGCATGATTTATGCTATATACCTTATCATGTACAAGTATTTTCATTTTATCTAGAATTGGACAATTCCACCATTTCACAAGGTTTGGAGTTCATGTTCAGCTGTCCCCATCACATGATTTCAATTTAAGCCATGTTCATGTTAATCTACAGTAGTACTTGAAATATTCAAGTACCACCTTCCCTTCCCCTCCCCCTGCCCCCCCCCCCCACCCATGGAAAAAGAGGATTCAAGTTGCATCTGATTGCACATTAGGCTAACACAATCACTTATACATTTAGATTGGATACTGATATATGATATTGATTTCAATTCAAGTGAGCACTACGGTATACTAATTATAGCCTCCTTACTTGACCAAGAAAATGTAGGCCTGCATGTATTTCTCATATTAGGTTCAATGATTTGAATGACATGTACCGGTAATGCATGAGAGATAGATACGACAAGGAAGTATTTTGAAGAGCTACATCACACATACAATGGAAAGGAAAGCAATGCAATCTCTACTCTAAGGAAGAGTGCCAGTGTAAAGTTAAGTCCTATAGGCATTACAAAATAAATGGTTTCAAATTCCATAAGAGATAGCAATGTGCCAAGGAAATTTGTTGCAAATATGTTTTTTCCGGACTGTATGCGTGATGTATATGAATTTCATGGCGTGGATGTATTCAGCTATGATTATTCCATTAAAACTTGGCGTGCTGATATTACAATGTCATGAGAATTTTTATCGAGTTTTTTGCTCTTTTGTATCTGTCGACACGCACAGTATACACACATGCATGTAAAATCTAATAAACAATATGTCAGTCCAAGAATTTGTTCAAAGACTAGTAAAGAGCTAATAATTTATGTACATCATGGTTAGAAGTCAAATCAAAATAGGGGGGGGGGCATATGTTAATTTTGTGGAGTGTGTTGGTGGAAAGTGCAGGAAAACCAAAAGGCCTACCGGTAATTAATCAGCATCTACTAGTATTGTAGGCCTATATGGTATGTACATGTATGGCTACTCCATGTTAAATAGTAACCAGATTACCAGACTACATTGAGGCTAGAGAGCACTGTGGATGGTGGTCAACTATTTTATTAGCAGTTGATATCTGACCTCATCTTTCTATCAATCAGAAAGAGAGAAGCATGTGTCATCATCTGCCCGGCTTGAATCATCGTCATACTCTACTGAGCACTGGTATCTCTCCCTCTAATCATCCAAATGGAGCACCCCCCCCCCCCCCCTCCATAGATTGCAGGCGTAAATTCTCATGGATCAGTTATAACTGTCATTGGGTCTGGACCTGCTGAGATGTAGACTACATGTACATCCCATAGGCACTGTGTGACACAACCATGGTGATGCTGGTCTAGACTTTAATCAAGACTTCAAGACACAATATACTTTGTTTAAATGTCGAATTAGAGTCTTTGTTTGTTTGGATGTAGACTAGTACCAACCCAGTGTCAACAATAGATGCTACCCTAGGCCCATTTACATGGCAGGAAAAGTAACAACCAAAAACTAATATGAGAAACCATACATTTTTGTTTTCTCTCTTGTGGGGGGGGGGGGGGGGTGTCGTGTGCCATTTGTTGTTTAGCCCCAAAGCGAGGAGAGTCACATCACCAAAAACTGGAATAATAATTCACTAATGTTTTGAGATCAAGCATTCACAAAGCAAAAACAGGTGGAGTTTTGCCCGGCGTAAAAAAAAAAACTCTCCAGAGATGGGTTGTTTTATTCAGGTTTTTTTTCTCAGTCTGTTGAGAAAAAGAAGGGCATTGAATATGTGTTCAAGATCAAGGTTTATTATCTTCTGGCTCTCAGTCTTAGCCTCTCAGGGGAGGATATTTTATGATCCAAAAGGTAATATTCTCAAGGAGGCTACTCAATTTTACCATTCTTACCTTTCCACGCATTTCAATAATTATGGAAATACATGCCCTTCCAATCTCTACCTGTATGTGTCACTGTGCAAGGGATGTGCGGAGAGGCATGAATCATCCCATTCAGCCATCTGGTTGCCATGTTCTCCATTCCAACATTATTTGCACATTCATTAGAAGATTTGGTGAAGATAGGGTTACGTGACGATGAAAGGTGCATGAAGGAGGGGAGGAGGGGGGGGGGGGGTGGACTACAAGGGAAGGGTACTGTACTTCTCACCTTTCCACCACCTTTCCACCAAGACTTCCCCATGAAGTATCTAATACTCTTTTCACACTGGTTTTGCTTAACCCTGCACTTTGCTTAGCCCCGTACTATCCTTAGCCCCGTACTATCCTTAACCCGGACTAACTTTTTTGGCTTTTCACACACGCTGTTTTTAGTCTCGTACTAGCGCCTATTCTGGAATAAGAAAATTCATGCTGTATTCACTGCAATAGCCTCGGACTGTATGATTGGACAGTGGGCTCCTTACTTCGCATCTGGCCAGCTGCGATACGCTCCATTGCGTAGTACCAGACTATTTTTTGTTTCTGTTCTCATTCATTTGCTTGGCACCGCAATTGCGGAGTTAGCAGGAGTTAGCACCACAATTGCGGGGTTAGCCCTGTTATTTTGCAGGGCCAGCTAACCCCGTACTATAGGTGGGGCTAGCCCACTTTGGTAAATACGAGTCTGAACAGAAAGTGGAATATGATGCACCACGCGTTACCCCGGGGTACCGTAGTACCCCGGGGTACCGCGTTGTGTAGCGCCATCTCGCGTCCACTCGAGTACAATGTATGGAGTGCGTGTACATAGTTCCGTGGTATCTCTATGGTGTATACTATGCATGGTGTGCATGCATGCACTGCTCGCGCTATAGCGCTCGCTCACGATCACAAGCGCACTACGGTGGCTATCGCACACTATAGTGCTATCTAGCTTATTCACAACACATGAGATTATCATGACTGCTGTACACAGATAGCATCATAACACAAAATAGAACTTTCATTTATAATTAATAATTTTAATTATACCACAATAATAATACAGGGTGTATCATAACAGCATGAAATGATATCAATAATAGAATAATTACTCATAACAACAATGAATTTTAGAAATACAGGACTTAAAGGATTTTTTACAAGAACATTGGACACAATTGAAGGTTGAAAAAATCACACAAAAATAATTTCCCACTTTTTGGTAACCCAGGGTACAGCCTTAACAAAAAATTAAATAATTCAACAAAATGGCCGAATTTTTGTTGGTACCCCAGGGTACCATTTATGTCATCATATGCTTAACCCCGGACTATAGGTGGGGCTAAACCCCCCCCCCCTTACCCCCACCTATAGTACGGGGTTAAGCAAAATTTTGCCAGTGTGAAAACAGTATCATAGACTTATCATCACTTATGCCTGTAGAAGATCCAAGTAGCCACTAGTTTTTATATGTGACAGTATATTTTATAGGGCTCTTTCATGTGGGGAAAACGTAAGAAATGCTTTACATTAGAGAACAATAACACAGCAACTGATAACCATTCTATTGTCCCATGGCAAAAACATGCATTAGCATGATTCTGCTGTAATACAAACAGCTGCAAGTGTGCTGTTTCCATGGCAGCAGCATAGACATAATTTTGTGTCTCTTTTTTAAAATGTGAAATGAGATATCATGTAAAATTTAGATTTGTTTTTACCATGAAAAGGAATTCCATGTTGTCACTTTGATGTCTTACAGTTACTTGTACACACAAATGTATGGCCTCAACCCATCTCAGAGGACTTGTATCTGTACATGTAACTCTCACGTCTTCATGCTTTTGCTTTGAAAAGTAAATTGACAGAGAATAAACTGGTCTCACAAAGTCAACATAAAGCTGCATTGAGTGACAGCAGAATCTTATCTGACATCATTGTAGATTTTATATTTGATGTGAGGTTGATATACTTGGAGTGTGAAATTGCATGTAATCTAGTCAAGAGTAGACTCTCATTATTGTTCTGATTTAAACAGAGTAAGAAAAATCTAAGTTAATGATGGGTAAGAAGAAATAGTTATATGATTATAAGTATTACAGTACACCAAATGAATATGTAATGATTGAAAACATGAATATTAACAAAATTATAGGGAAGAAAATTCAAGAAACTGACTGATATATCAGCATGTTGTAAAAACAAGTCTACGACTCTACTAGATGCAATCTCTGTTCTGCATGATCAGATAGCAATCATTTTGTGAGCTCTGATACATGTATCTCATTATCTACTCAATTGTATATTCCTGATCTAAATTGACTTCTATATATTTCATTTTAAAGTCCAGCTGATGAAAACTTCATTTCAGTCCTATTTATAGGTTTCTATGTAATGCTTCAGTGATGCAATTACAACTGTGTTCATGCATGAAGCAAGAGGCAACCGTGATGTCTGTGAGCCATTTAATTATTTTTTTCTTCAATTTTTGTGCGTGGAATCATTTCACTAAATCCCATGATCCAATACGTGAGCCTCTATGTGGGAGAGGAGATTTTTAAAGGCCTTCGCTTGTTATCCAGAGTTAGATCCTTAGTTAAACCAGATTATCCGGATTAAGGGCATGTAATGATATGTCCACCAGAGAGAATAACCATGGTTGAATGAATTTTGAGAAAATATGTGTAGTATCTACCAAATACTATATGAACGTTGGTATGACAAACCCTATATCTATTGAAAATAACAAACAAATACAATGTACATGAGGTAGTGATTAACTTAGCCCCCTCCCCCTCTACCCGTCGACTTATTAAGAGCTTGGTAAAAAAATATATTAATAAGAAGGCTAAAATAGATCAAGAGATGAAACAGTTTTTTTCTTCAAAAGTCTCAATAGCTGCATTTACACTGCAAGCAAAAACTGTCAGGTTTTCTCACATTCCAGAATTTTGTTGTAAGTTTGGTAGGCAACTACCCATAAACAAGGCGAAGAACCCAAATACAAAAAAATTCTGGCCCGAACTCCACCGGAATTTGTTCAAAACACTTGTGAACTATTTTGAATCATGTGACTCTCCTAATGCTAGCTACAAGTGGTGCATGCCTACAGCTCACCACAAACATACAACAGAAAAATTATCATTTAAAAAAAAATCTGCAATGTAATAGGGCTAATATTGGTAAACAAAGAAACGTTCAAGATCAAATAGCTTGTCAAGAGCTAAAGGGTGTTAACTAATATATCCTTTGAACAATTGTTAACACCCTTCTGGCTCTCAACAGATTAAGGGTATGTTTATGCTCAACTTTTTCTGGCCAGAATCAGGCATCTGTTACGCGTTTAGTTCAAAACACGGTTGCGTCCTTTCTCACTTTTGTAGAATCACCGAAAAACGGCGATCACGATCGCTGATCGTAAACTCTCAAAAAGGTGCGTTTACAATTTGTAAACACGTTTAAATGGGGTCAACGCACTGACCTCTAGTGGGTCTACGTAGCATGCACAGTGCAGGTTTGCGAATCCAGCTGCATGGCCAATTAAGGCCACCCAGCGAGAATTGCCTGGAGGAGCCAGAGAAGTGAGCATAAACAGTACACCGTGGAACTGCGATTACGATGAGCGTTTACGATGTGCGTTTCAAACCGCTCATTCTGCCTTCAAAATTGAGCTTAAACGCACCCTAAATTTACTAGACCTTGTATTGTATAAATCATGTTCTTTCATTCTATAACAGATGACAAGTATTGTCAGGATAGGAATTCAGCTTATGTGGTGCATACTTCCTACCTCAAATAGGAATAAGATGTGGCCTAGAAAAGGCATATAATGCCTCCATGTATTGGTGGCCCCCAATTTTTCCTTGGGTGCAATACCCTATACTACCCCCCAAAACAGAGGATAATTTAATATTGCATTCAAGGATCATTTAGCAGTTTTAATTACTTATCCTCTAAATGTGAGATGGTCATATCACATATGCTGGTAGAACCAGTCAAAGTAATAAAATGAAAGTGAAGCTCCAAGGTTTATGAACCTCCAAGGTTTATGAACCACAATAGTTCTAAGATACATGTATATGTTTATTGATTTTGATACAATATAACCACCTTCAATCATTTATCAAGGATACATTTTGAGAGGAAAGTCAATGTTATAGGCTGTAAAACCTTGACTAGTTCTTGCCAACTTGAGCAGGAAAATTGTGTTATCCCATGAATGTTATTATTTGGGAGAACTCCTAGGGTACTTGAATTCAAGGATTCTCGCGTGACAGATTATGTCATGTCAGGTATCTCTTTACCTGGGTCGTTCAAAGAGCTTCACCTGCGGATTGGTCCGTTTCCTCTGGATCTATTTTAAAGTTATGACCCAGTCTCCAGCTCTTCATTAAAAAAACAAAGAGGTGTTTGTAATGTGATGGTACTCTTTGTCATCTCCTATTAAAGAGCCATTAAATTGGTTGTGGGTGGGGGATTGTCTTGTGCCTGAGGAAGTTTTGAAAGACACATCGTGGCATTTGGTGTTTGCGCTTAGTTTGGGTGGAGTGTTTTGGCATGGAACTCATTTCAGAGTGGTTCTTGGGTTGCTGTGGAGGAGGCAGACCACTGTTTACCAATGGTGGCATCTTTAGCAATGAAGCCTTACTGAAGGATGTGAGTATCTTTTGAATGTCTTTCTTTAGGCTTGTTAACACACTGGTTTAATTGACATAAACCAACTTGATGCATGCCTGACAGTTTCAGTATCCTTTTTTTAGAGGCCTTTTGTTTTATAATTTATAAACTGGCACATATGGGTTGGAGGAACAATGACAGCGATTATAGCAGAGTATTATTAGACAGCCGGAGAAGCGACACATGTCTGTAGTCTGTACCATTAGCTACAATGCCATGTAGGAAGTCAGTTGTAGTTTGGGGTATTTGAAATGATATGATATGAACTTATGAAGGGGTTAAATCGTGGCGGCTCTCTTTTTATATCACTTTATCAAATTGATTTGTCCTTGCAATCTAGCATTATTTCATCAAAGGTATTGCCTCAATCAAATATGGTTCTGCCTGTGAGAGACAACTAATTAGATTTGCACTAAGATCTGTTTAGTCAGGGACAGTGCAATTTGATTATGCTCAATCCACTGTGCTAAGTTAACCCTTTTAGTACTGCAGAGAAAACAGTATCCCTGGTAGTTTAGGAAATAAGGCACTACAGCTTGTGGATAGGAGAGGGGGAGACTGTTTAAATTTAAAAATTGTATGTATCGCTAACATCTGAAATTCTGAATCAGTTCAGACGTGAAGTAGATGCAAATCACATTATACGGTAATTGTACCCAAATAGATTTCATCAAATGGTATGTTGATGAAGATGAGAGTAATACAACTCTTTTCAATAATCTCTTACGATAAATTGAATTAATTCTCTTGATAATGGCAATACTTCACATCAATGAATTCACAAAGTCTCTAGTTTTCGTTAAATCAGTTTCCAGTTAGTATCTTCATAAAAAATTCATAGAGGGATCACTCTTTAAATTGATTATCTTTTATTAGTCCAATATCACTTCATAGAATAGCGTTTACAAATTTTGTCAGCGATTGAGTTTTGTCGACATTTGAGAGTTGTGTCATTGAATAATATCTTGTAGTTTCTTCTTTCACATGCTTATAATACAAAGATTATCTTTTATAAAATAAAATAGATAAACCTATGAGACTTTGCTGATGGTCCTTGTACATGTAGCTCAGATATGTATATCATGGTAAATGAGATAGCCATTTCAATCCTTAACTTTACAGAACTGTACGTGTCCCTCTAAAACTTTATGAAAATGTACTTCATACGCCTCACTCGATGAACAGAAAGTATGATTTTCATCTACCAGCACATTTTGAACAATCGTCAAATAATGTCATGTTTTCCAGGGGATGTGGTATCATATCACCCCATCATTTGATCTCTTGAGTTGTTTGTGCTTTCAGGAAGTAGGACTGGCTGTGCGTGAACGATTCCACCCACTAATATTATTCTAGTCCAAATTTGGGAAATTTCCCAAGTGTGGGAAAGGTGAGGCTCAAATTATTGCAGGATCAGTTTGATTTGGTAGAGCTAAAGGGATAGTAGAGAGTTCTGATAGCAGAATTGTGGCCTTTGTGGTAATGGACTACTTGATAGGACCGACTGCAGACCCCATTCTCTGGGTGTGTGTCGTTACTGTGTTCAGCTTGGTGTTTCTCAAGTTCAACAGAGACAGGGTAAGATCTTATGTATACTTTTTTAACTCTTTGTCCACTTTGGTCGAGTAATTGAACAGATGTTGGACTGCCACAGTAAAGTTTTGTGACACTTTGTATGGTACAATGTGCTTGGAGCACATAGATGCAAAACAATGTGGCATTGTTCTGTAGGGTTTCTTAAGGATGGACTGAATTGGCTTTCCATGTTCTCTGATTGGTGTTACTTGTGTTTACTTTGATTGCTTCTTTTAATAGCTCAGAGTTTCCACTTCATAGATGTATGCGAGACTGAAACGGATTAATGCTCTTTGATGATTGCTCTGATTGTTCTGAAAAAATGTACTTGAACTTGAAAAGTGCCTTAATGTAAATAAAAAGTTATTGATAAGGATGCAATTCATACACAAAGGCCTATAACATAACGATATTCTATACCCAATATAATTATCATAATATTTTATTACAGTTCATGACATTATAGATAAGTTTTGATGTTCAATAAATTTTCTAGTAGTTAATGCTGAAGGAGCACAATTGCTAAACAAAAAAGCAATTGAAGACTTGAAGTGCCTTTTAGGCTACACAAGTTTTATTTCCTGGTTTTTAAACTGAGGTAAGCATTCCAAGGGTTGTGTAATCCTTTTGTTGTTCTTTTGTAACTGCCACTTTAAGAGTTTTCAATCCAGAGAATCCTGACGATGAAGACATTTTATGCAGGCCAGGGGGGTGTTTCACAAAGACTAAGATCGACTTTAAGTTGGACCTATAACTATGGCAGGCTGTTAATGCCCCTGTTTGCTCTCACCATTTACTGGCATTGGTCTCTCAAGTGACGGATAAATCATGGTCACAAATCTACAGAATATCATTATTGAAGGAAAAACATGTATCTAAAGATCATAATTGAGAGACCAATAGGAAGAGCAACCAGTGGCATGAAGGGCCTGTCATAGTTAAGTCTAACTTAAAGTCGTTCTTAGCCTTTGTGAAACACTCCCTAGGATATTTTCAGCTTGTGGTTAAGAGACAGAAGGACATTACTTGTGAATAACCATGAATGAAGACCATTCTGGCTCTCAGCAGATGATAGATATAATGTGTCTGTACAAAAGAATAGACAGGAAGTCCATTGTATACATAGGCTTTCCCATGTTTAACTCTCAGTTCCATTCCGGCATTTTAATGTATTCAATTTGTAAATGTTTACATGAAAATGTAGCTGAGGAAAGAGAAAGACTATATACAGATAATATCCTGTTACTGTATACATACAGTTGTCTTTTGCAAAATGATGATTAATCAGTTTCCTCATAGTCAATACCTTTCAGTTTTAAAAATAGTTGCTAACTTTTTTTAGCAAGCATCTGGGTAGTATAATCCAGCATGCAAGGTAGTAATTGGACTACAGTAAAACCAAAACCAGTATTAAACTGTCACCGCCTTAAATTTTCACATTTTTTCCCCAGTGAGAAAGTTTAATGTAAATTGCCAAATTTAAATAGTGAAACTTCCATAAATCTTGACCACTGGCAAAATTCACCCTAAATAATCTAACCTAATGACCTACTCCACTTCACTCCACACTTTAACAGCCAGGACATTTGGTTCACAATCTATTAATTAATGAGAATTGTCAGTTCACAAGTGGAAAAAAGGGAAGATTCTGATTGCAAGTTTTAAATCACATGTATTGCTCTGCATGTGAATTAGTACCCCACATTGTGATGAAGTGAAAGGTACAACTCGTCCAACACAGCTGCAATACTAGACCGATTACCAGCTCATCTTTGTAGAGTTTTAATTTCAGTGTGTTGACAAGGACTGATCAAAATTGTCTGCTTGTAGCAGTTGTTCCGAACCAAAAAAAAAGAGAAGACTTCATGTCTTCATCAATCCTAGTTGCAATCCACCTGTCACGCAGATTCATTAGTCTGCATTCTCTTGGGTGGCAGGCAGGCTACACATATGCAGATTACAGATTAAAAGTACTCTAGAGATTTAGGAAAGCTAATATTGAGAAATTAGTAATTATTCTGTTTTGTGACTTTCATACAAGTATTGTGTTCTTTCCAAGTAAAATTGATATCAATTAATGTTTTTAAACTAGTTAAATTTTCATTGCAACCTAAGAAAGTTTGAAAAGTTGAATAAGCTTCATTTATTGATAAAATAACATTGATAGGAAAGCTTTTTAAAGCTAAAGAAAAGTGCTACTTGATTCAAAGGTGGTGCTAATTTCTAAATGATTTTTTTCAGAAGCATGTTTAAAAGTTGAACTTTTGACTTCATTGCAAAATGTTTACCTCTGAATGTTTCAGCTATTCAGCTTCAGCCTTCATCACTTTAACATTTTCTTTTTCATTGTTACATGAGAAAGTTACAAATCTTGAATACTGTATGAGCTTCATTTATTTTCAAAAGTAGGCCTACTCGATAAAACAAAATTCTAAAGGGCAAGTTAGAAAGCAGGTGCAAATCAGACGCTCAGTAGATATTGGTAAGCACCGGAAAATGTCTTTCTTTACACCTGAGTAGCCTTGATGTAGCCTCCCTTACTATGAAGAAAGAGGGAAAAGAGGCCAAGAAAGAGTGATTTCAAATCTCTGCACCGAACATCCTACACCTGAAAGAGATGCAGTATACATGTAGCATGTCACCTTATATCGATTGTTTATAACACGTGAGAGCGTTGGCGCAGTGGCAACCCATTCTTCACGGTTTGTGCTCTTTCTCGCTGCATAGGACGGTCTCCTATGTCTCATGTATTATTCACTTAGTGTCCCAGCCGTGCAACACAGGAGAACCACTATTTTTACAGCAATCTGTTTCTAAAAGCTATTCCCTCTTCAAGGATGATAATCTTTAAAACAGAATTGTGTGAATTGAACCAAATATATCAATTTTTGATTAAGGGAACCAATTACCACAAAGAATTTTGATTTTGTATGTTAGGGGTTCCATACTACTTTACTATATTAAAATAGAAGTTTCTGGTGTTACCTCTTAAATGTTCTCTCAATAAACATTAGAAGTGACTTGTGTTTCGTGCATACTGTAGACTAGTTGACGTATCTGTGCACACTCAGAAGTAAGCCAATTCAACTTGGGTTCTGTGCACAGGATTTAATTTTCTCCTTTATTTTCCTCAAAGTTCTGAATTGTCGGCCCACAGAATGAAGGTTAAAGATTTTTAATGCAAATTGATTGAACACAAATAATTCTAAGGTGAGCGGTCCTTTTAAAAACGTAAACTGGTTGTCACTGAAATGCTTTATGTTTGATTAAAAGTTGTTCTCCCTTGCTGTGTGTGGAATGGGGTTCTTCTCATTTAGAAATCAAGTTTCTACCATCAGCCATGATTGGTAAGAAGACACATGCTGGGTTTGCTTTCACATTGATGCAATCAGTGAATTAGTATTCACGGACAACTCCCGACACAATCCTAATGGCACCTTTGATAGGAATTGGAGTACCCAGTACATCCGTTCGGCTCTCATGGGACAGTTATAGGGTTCTTTTGTACTTCTGGGTGAAGAATTCGGCATAATGGAATCTGTTCTGAACATTGACAGAACACATCATGATAAGTGCATGTTGATGAATTAAATTATGCCTTATTATGATATCAAGCATTCATGTACATTCACTCACCTCTTTTTGGCACGCTGTTGCTGCCATGCTTTTTTGGCAGGGTCTTTTATTCGGGCCAAGCTAACCAAATAGTTTGCTTTCCAAATTACATTTGGAAATTGACAAATTATCTTCTGTCTGACTGAAAATTAAGATATATATCTTTGAACTATATGATAGTTAGGGGGAAATGGAGAACACCTTTACTGTTGATTGCAGATTAGCTCTGTGTGTTGGTATACCTTGTATGATGTTGATTCTTAAAGTAATTATGTTGGTCTATTTTTGATGAGGAAGGAAGTGTTATCCAAACAAGACGAAAATAAATTGCAAATTATACTTTCCATATTAAAATGACTAGTGTAGATTATATAGCCTATGATGGTGTACTCTGCTAGCATGTAGACTGTATAGGCTTGTAGGAGCTTCATATCTCCCTCTGATAAACTGGCAGATCAATTGAATCTTGATTCCGGCTCATCATAACTGAGAGACGGAGGAGGGCAGGATAGCCCTAGGGCATTCCAAGTCATTACAGTAGTCGTTAGACTCATCGATTTACAGTCAACAGCATAGGCAATTTCACTGCATGACACCTTGGACTAGCCTACAGTATATGGCCTGGTTGGTTGGGCTGTGTGCATGCACCCCTGGAAACTCTGTAATTAGGCTTTGCACTGGTGCGTGGCCAAAGATTGCATGCCTAGGTATCTAAGTTAAGATGATTTTCATATCTACATATAGAAGTCATCTGTCATTTAATATCTATGCCTGATGTTAAAGGGAAGAAAGTAAAAATGTTTGTTGACAGTGTGGCATGTATGTAGAGAAACTGCTTGTTATGTTTGAGTGTTGCTTCTCCAGTTCTGTTTGTAGCAGTTGGGCTTTATACAGAACTTGTTTGATGTTGTAAGTTAACTCAACTCCCCAAATTCCATGAAAGTCCTGATTGTATTGTCTGCTGAGAGCCAGAAAGGTGTTGTAACTCTCTGTAAAGTGTGAAAGAAGCATAAGAATTTAATCAAATCTTGCTTTCAGCAGAAGATATGATTCTGATTTGTCAAATCCAATTTTCATTTGATTTTGGATTTGACTTTGTCGGGATTGCAATTATCCTTAATGACAAGAGGCCCTACACGTCATTTTAGAATCCAAATCCCATACCTTTCAATCAATTCATGCATGCACTTCCTAAACCACCCCTAATTCAAAGCATTTTGTTATAGCTTGATTTTAGAGCTACCGGTACTTTATAAGTCAGTGTTTTGCATACATATATTTTTGGATATGGCGGGGATGCAGACATTTTTATTGAGTTGAACAAAAGCGTAAGACAAAGATGGTAGTATGTGGAAGGGAGAGATTTAAAGGTTTTATATTTTGAGGACGTGATTGATGACACACCAAGTCTCACGCTGTGACATGAATGAGCTGGGAATCTCCCCACCTAGCTCACTCTATATCATGGGATAAGAAATGATTTATTGCATGACTCACCAGTCAGAAATGCACTGCAACCATGGGTTCTCCCAAGATCATAACATGAGCAACTTTAAAGGGAATGTGCATGGTGCCTTGGGAAATCATGACTGAATTGATAGAGGACTGGATGAAATGCACATAAAGAGCAAAAACTGAGTTTTGCTAAGAAAAGAATCTACACGTAGCCTGATTGATTAGTTTGTTGTTCTGGATTAGCTTATTATCATGGGAAACATTTATAGGTCAATTCAATAGATTGGTATTTGATTGGGACCGTTGTTAATCATTGATTTGTAGATTTTAGCAGCGCTAAATGTTTGTGGGAAATAGCATTAGAATGAAGGGTTAATTTATGATTACTCACATATTTCGATTACTCAATATACACTGTATTCTATCGTATGCTCTATAGTTGATATAGCAAAATTTATAATATATTTTTTGATAATTCCAATATGAAACAGATCAATGATTAGTAAGTCCCCCCCCCCCCCCCCCCCCTGGAAAAGGAAACATGTCTAATCATAAATTTGTCCACTTGTAACTCCTACTACTACTACTACCCTGTAAAAAGAGATTTCATTACAATCATCGATTCTACCTTGGAGATCAGTTTTCAATTAACCTTCAACGAGCAGAGCAATTTTCACTTGTAGATCGTGTAAACTGCATGTCCTGGTAATTCAATTGGAATGCCTAAATTCTGTCGTAATCTGTCATTGATCCACCTCCTCCCCATCCTACATCCGTGATCCAATTAAGCAAACTTCATCCTTTCTACTTTCCTAGCTCATCCTCGTCTCCTCCAACATGAACCAATCTTGACAGTTTAATATTTCCCTCCACCCTCCCCCCACGGCACGGCTCTTAATTTCATTAACCGGGGCTGTCAGAGCGTGTAAGACGCTCCAGCTCTAGCGTGATGCACTTTCCAGGCGCTTGCGTTTGTGTTTCGGCGGTGTAGATGTGTCTGGCTGCGCACACGTCAACTCACGATCGTGTCACCCTCGATCAGTCGAAGCTGATAATGCAGTTACCAGGCCAGATATTCAATCTGTCCCATCCAACATCATTCACTGAGCACTGCAAGGAATTTGAAAACATACTGCCATTTAACATTTTGTTGACATATGGTCATTTGACATTATCATAATATTAATCGTACCTGTCACACTTGTGAAGTCCTTAAAAAAATTAGTTCATATTTTAAAGTTCAGTTCAGTAAACATTTTTGATAACACTTACAGGTAGGAACTTTTGAAATAATAGCAGTATGGACTTCCACGATTCGCATTAACAATGTATTACATGGGGAATTTAACTCTGAGAGCCAGAGGGGCATTGACTCTAAAATGTGAAAGGATATGAGTTCCTGCCCATGCGGTTTCAAACAGATGATTTACTCAGTGTACCAGTATTAATTATTAACAGGAGCTAACATATTTGTGCCGTGTACATGTATATCCTTTTGATCTAGAGCAGATTCTATTTCATCATCTTGGCCATTACATGCCATAGACTTCACAAAATGAAATGCAAATGGCCTGCAGCTTAGACTAATTTGAAATGATGCCATACCCCTACACCCATCATCAAAGCATCATATTTCTATTTTGATTACTTGACTTTCCTGGCTCTGCGTTCATACTTTCCCTCTCATATTTCATATTTTCACGGTTATTGCTTTCAGTCTGGATGGCTATACATAGCCTAACTTCCCACTCCATGTTTTATTTTTGTCTTTGGTTATGTGTAGGCCTAGTTTATTGTATATTTATGAGTTTCCCATTACATGTCCATCAACTTTTTCTGTTTCTTTAAGTTTGTAATTTGAACCCCACCACCTTGTCTTTTCCCATATGTTCTTTTCCTCTACACTCTATCACTTTCTCTACCCCATCCAAGCTTGTATAGGTAGTTGGGTTCACACTATAATCCATAAGTTTAGACCTTCCGTGCAAACACATTTATGGTTCTGAAACTGTAAGTTTACTCAGTTATAAACCATAACTACAAGCCGGAGGGCATCTTCACTCAAAAACATGTGTCATGCGGAGGACACAATAACTTTCAGGTTATGCCAGCTAGTTCAAGTTCAAGTTCAAAGTTCAAGTTCAAAGTTCAAGGTCAAGTTTTATTTATCTTTCTTTCATAACACACATTACAAATATGACATGAATATAACAAGTAAACAGAATATGGCGTTACAATGGAAAGATGAGGTAACCTTGGTTGAAAGCAAGGCTTGTGGATATAAGGTCCCTCATGAGTAGCTTATGAGTATGTCCTAAAAGAACAAACTCGTCCGATAAGAATAATGCATACATTTAAATGCTTACAAACTAAACTAACTAAACAACTGAGAAAATATAAACATACATAAGTACAATAAAATCTACTGACTACTAAATAATGGCTATAAACAAGAGGAACAGGAATATACTACGAGCATTAGTAGGTCCATGCTACGAGCAACAGGACTGAAACACAGACAAAAACTAAACAAGACAGACAGATGAAAAGATGTGAGAAACAGGAGTTACAATGACTGCAGGGCCCAGCTTGTAGTTTAAAGTTTTTGAATACTATACATGTACATTTAGTTGTTTCGCTCCCATGTGAAGTTGTGAACCCTCTTCGTTGTTTAATAGTGGATCAGAATTGTTTAACATTGTTTCACAAACTTCAAGATTGAAAGTACACCACTCTGTGTGAACAGAGCTAGTATAGTTGGTATCTCTTCTTCTCTGACATGAGCTGACACTTGGGCGATGAGAGAATGGCATCCCCTCAAGAATGGCTACCATCTGATGCGGTCGGACAGGAAACTGGTATGGTGTCAAAAATGTACCAACGTGACATCCTGATAGACTGTAAATAGGCTTCTGGTCCAGGTCCAAACTCACAAGGACTGGAACATACTGCTTGTCACGTTCCTAAATTTCAGAGTTGAATATTTATCCAGAAAATAATGACATTGCTCAGGTGTTCTCATGACATGTAAATATTCATATTGTCTTAGCAAATATATACGCCACTGGTAGGTCTAGCTTCAAATGGATGAGTACCGAAGCTCAAGCCATATTCCTAAATTTCGAATTTTTATGTCTATCCATGAAAAATAACAATACCCAGCTGTTTGTGTGAGTACATGTCAACCGTCATGTTGTTTTGTTTGCGCATAATCCACTGAGTAGTTTTGTTGGAATACCATGCAAACATTGAAAAGGCACATCTTGTAAGGCTAATTGCAGAAACCTTGGTACACCCCGCATAACGACCAAGTTAACCTCCCAAATAATTTTCCAAAACCATTTCCAGATGCATCCATGAAAGGGAGTTAACTAACCGGTATGTTCAGTTGAGTACATTAATCATGTACACAAATCAATCAATCATCTGTAATTGCACACATTAGTTGTAATAGTTGTGGTTGGGTAGTACTGTTCCCACCATTTCAGTCTTGAAGGTTGGAACTTTAGCAGACTATTTGAATTTGAATGCAGGTAGTGCATGGTAACCGATATAAAGCACCCCAGTTCCTTTCTTTAGCTTCAAATCGGTGTTACCTTGGGTTCTCATGGGGAATTGGTCTACATTTAGGTATTTCCTTGATTCCTGATAATGGATGTTATCAATGACTGAAAGTGGGCTTCACTCTTATGTGTAATGTGCACACTCTCCACCCACTTCAGGCGAATCAACTCCTAAGGAAAATTCATGATAATAAATTCCTCACCCAAACCAAAATCAAACATTGTCAGAAAAGAAAACTTTCATACTGATTCCTATGAATTGAACTTAAAGGCATCGTTTAACAATGTTAAATCTGAGATGCACGGCCCTACCTGTTATCAGTGTCTGTCATATGGTGTAATATTGAAGCCCTAAAAAAATGATCAAGAAGTGTCTCAAAAAAGTAAAATTTTTTGAGTGACCGCTTTTACCATACTTGTTTCCCCCAGTAGACTGTAGTGTTATGAAAACCGTTTGGCAAACTGTTTTTAAAATTTGTAATTCCAATCATTAATATCTTGATAATCAGACAGGCGGTCGGCTTGTAAAAGTCTTGGGGGTTCCTGACTGACCTAAAGGATTATAATTACCATTGCAGCATGAGCTAAATCCAGGATTTTGTTTCAGAATCTGAGACAAAGTTACTGGATCTCTTTAACTTTTGCTGCCTTCAAGATTTGTATGCTAATTAATTAGGAATTCCACCAAATCTGCTGTTAATTAATCAAACTGTAAAGTGTAATGCATTACACTGGGTAACTCCTAAGATTACATCTTTGAACTTGTAGACTTGACATTTATTGAACCTCTCCTTTTTTTATGTTTTGTTCAGGTCACCTTAGGTCATGAGATCGGAGCTGGAGCACCATGTCTCAAGTGTGGAGATGCCTGTACAGGACTTGACCTTCACTTCTGGAGGTAAGCAACGGTCACCTTGCTGAAACATCTAAATAATTTATCCACCAAAAGACCCCCCCCCCCAAAAAAAAAAGAAAAAAAAAAGAAAAAAAGAAAAAGAATCTTACTGCATTCAGTGTCTTTCCTCTGTAAGTTTGTAATGACAAAATAATATAGAATATACGGGGGCACTAAAAACAACAGTTATTATAGTGCTTATAAAAATCACAGAATTTTAAAGAGAGACAGAAGGGAAATCTACATAAGTACATCACAATATTTACTGAGGGAAGAAGTATGTTTGAAGGGATCTTTTGAAATGCGTAAGACAAGTTATTATTTCTCTGATGGAAACTTGGAAAGTGGATCTCCTTTTGCACCGAGTCAATTAAAGACGTACAATGTTATGTAAAAAGTGTAAGAAACAAATCTAATAACATTAACAGCTTTAATAGGCAGATGGTTATTAGTTGACAAGCCAGTTCAAAAACTCTTGAAAATGAAAGAGGTTAGTGTCGCAGGGGTGTTACACTGGACATCTGTAACCAGGATGCAGCAAGATGTTACAATCCACTCCATTTCTGAGATTAGGCCTGTTTTCATCAGCTCGAGATTGCCAAATAGCCCGCTATTTCTGATTTGGGAAATAATCCTGAAGTTACAAATCGCGTCTTTATCAGCTCAAGACTTGACCGCAAGACTTGACAGCGAAACTTGAAACTCGAGCTCGAGAAATTAGCTTGAGATATTTTGCTCAGCGTTCGCACATAGTGCGAGTCTTCGGGCTGGTGAAAACAGACAAAGGATACCATTGCCCCTGACACTACTCATTTTCAATTTACCTATTGTCACTAGATGTGCTCCCATTATGCTTTCATCAGTGGCCTTGATTGATGTTGACTATTGAGTGTTGCAATGATAAAATATGAAAATTATAAAAAAATCATAGATTCATATTAGTAATGTATGATAACTGTAAAGATTTTTATTTGCAACTTTTTCAGGAAAATTTGCAAAGTATGCAAGTGCGGGCCCGAGGACCACAGGATCATCGGACAGGACAGAGAGCAGTTCCGCAAGATCGGACGTCTCTTTGACGAAGTACACACGGTTCGTTACAGCCTCAACACCATGACAGTCAGTCGTACTCAGTTCCTGAATGCACCAGAAAAAGTAGAAGAAGAAAAGATCAACAACGACGTTGCGAAGAAAGATGAAGGCAAACCCAATGGAGATGGAGATGCACAGATCACCTTTGAATGGGTGCCCGATGGTGCCACTGTGGAAACGGTGAGTTGTAGTTGATTCTGGAGAGGGGCGGGCATAATTCTGAAAAATCATTTAGTACATTAATGCAAGATGGGTTTTTTTTTTAGGGGGAGGGGGGGGGGGGGGAGGGGAGCTTAGAACACTTTGATTACTTTGCACAAATGTTTTACTTCTGTATGGAGGTGAAGAGGCCACCTTATATAGTACTGAATGGATAATACTAATTATTCTGCCCTTTTTTTAATACAAATTAGTAGATATCTCAATACTTTTCTGTTGAATCCTGCTGTTTATTCTTAGCCAGGACAAAACACATACTTGAAGACATAATCAACCTCCCTGTCTCAGTTCAAAGTTCACTAGCAGTTTGTAGAGTGTAGTGGACTTTATACCATATATATTTGTTGCTAAACATTTTCTTTTCATGATTTGATATTTGAACTTGGTTATCATTATATCTGAATACTTTATTATTTTACATATGTTTTCTGTGCTCTTTTTGATCTATACATAAGGTTAGATAAACAGTATTTTTAGGAATGTTTTTTGTTGATATGAAAGATAAATCAAAACATGAATGTATGATTTGTTTGGTATTATAAACAATTGAAGAGTAGCCTTAAAAGCTTTGGAATGCATCTTTCTTACCCAGGGCTGGTTGCTTGAATTCATTCATAGTATGGGGCATCATTATCAGGCTTGGTGTTATTCCAGCAACATATCACCTGCCTGAAACACTATCTGGACCAGAAATGTTTACGGAACTTTGAATTTATGGTATAGAATGACAGTCTTGATTGTTATCACTCCAAGTTCACAGATATTTCATTACATTCTATGAGGGTGAAAGGGTGGGGTTTACTTGGATTATATGTAGCCTGACTGGGAAAGGTGATTCTGATCCATACAGTACTACATTTATATCTGAAATACACTTTTGATTGTTAGTAGCACTTTGAACTCATATACATAGCACTTTATCGGACCTGAATGGGGGGGGGGGGGGGGGTGGGGTACTTGGATTGTAGGCCGACTGGGGGTGGGGACGCTGACTCATACAGTTACAGTCTTGATTGTTTTCATGTCATGTTCACAGATATTTCAGCACATAGTAGAGATTCTATAAATAGCCTACAAATGCTTTCCTCTTTTGAATGATTTGATGAACGAGCACTCAAAGAGTCTCATGATAACCTTTCAAGTAGGGGGAAATTTACCATCAATCCTTCTTTTAGGTGGTAATGTTTAGGCCTGTGAAAGGAAACCTTTTCTGATTTATAGGTCTACGTACATGTATATGATCTAGAACGTGCTGTATAGGAGAATATAGAACCATGAACTCATAGGTAACAGTATTTTATGATGTAGCCAATCATGAATCATAAGTCATAACTGTTTCGCAGATGTACATGACATGTATATGAGCTGAACTGTAGTTGATTTCCGTGTAAAATTCTCAGAATTGATTTCCTTGCAAATTTCTCAGAATTGATATGAACAAATGCTATGAGTGCATTTTAATTTGTTTAATCTGTTGTCATGTTTCAAAATCTGAGTTGATGCATTATATTTTTAGAATATCTAGCTTGAAAGATTAACACACATGAGATCAAAAGTTCAAGAATAGATGCTACATGTACACTGCTCTTTCCAATGAAACTTTGAAGTTTGAACCCATGCATGCAAGTATGTTGAGTAAACTTATAAAATGCACTGCATGATAGAATATGATGCATAGATTTAACATGCATACATGTATTGTATAGGTGTACAAGAAGATGTATTTTAAAGTCTAATTGTAGGCCCCTAAACACTTTCATACCGTTGCATGTATTTTGTTATTATTTTGTAACACTATTATGTTCATACAGATGTACATGTAGACCTATTCTTCCAACCGGTAATATTAAAGCGAGAATCAAGGTCACTTCATAACAGCTGGCCGTATTGATCTGCAATTGGTAATCTGTTGCTCTTATAAGGATTATATAGTTTTTCATCAGAATATTTCACCTTATCATGATATCTGATATGGATGGGTGTATGCATAAATTAAACACCCATGCTCAAGCCATTACTCTGCCTGTGTATTCCTCTCTCCATGAATTTGAGCTCCCAAGAGCAATGAAAATATACACATCCTCGGTCATCACAGCGCAAACATGAAAGACTCACATAGCCTGTTCACACTGAAAGAAAATTGTACCAAAGTTTTATTGAAAATGTTTAAGAATCATCATTAAATGGAAACACATATATATGTGTAATAATAATAATAATGATAATAATGTCAATTTATAAAGCGCACATATCCATTCTTAAAGACTGCTCAAGGCGCTCTTGTACAACATCAAAATAATTATACAATATTAAAACTACGACATAATTATACACTATAAACACTACGACATAATTTTACAATATTAAAACTACGACATAAACAAATGGTGCTTAAGTTTCTTCTTAAATATTTCAACTGATGATGATTGTCTTATTTCTAATGGTAAAGTGTTCCATAGTTTGGGTGCAACGTTAGCAAAAGCCCTGTCCCCCCCCCCATTTGTTATTGGTTTTGGGTGTACATAACTGGAACTGTGAACCTGAACGTAAATTTTGTTGTGGGGTGTACGGTTTCAAAATCTGATACAAGTAATGGGGTGAAGAATGAAGAAGTGTTTTGTAAGCAATGAGTAACAGCTTATACATAATTCTTTTTGAGACTGATAGCCAATGAAGAGATTTTAATATATCTGAAATACTGTCTGATCTACTGCGGAGAGTGACGAGCCGAGCTGCCATGTTCTGAACTCGTTGCAGACGGGATATTTGATTTTGAGGAAGGCCAGTATACAATAGTATGGCATAAAGGTTTTAAGAGGTAATTGACAAACATGTATGTTTAGTGTTACCTTGCCAGTCTGCAATGTTTTTTAACTAGAAGCTTTATCAGTTATAAATGACACATATGACATTCACGTCAGATGTAAGCCCTGATTCTGATATCAAGTTTCTGAAAACAATGCTCAAACCTCTGTTTTGCCCTCTACAATGTTTCCTCATATCATTTGTTCGGAACCAGAAGGGCGTTACTCTTATCAAATACACAGAGTAAACACCCTTCTGTCTCCAAACAGATTATGTGATGTTCAGATTTCCAGACTAGAGAAAACATATTTCTTGTACGGGTTTACAGTTTTTGTATATTTGTGAAATAATTTTTTTTCTACTAGTGTGAATGGGGGAGTTAGTCACTCCTCCTCCTTCACAGCCAATGTTTATGCTGTGTCAATCTGCTTGGTTTATCTCGAAGAGGTAAACAATGTCTAAGAATATAAACAGTACCATTAGAAAGATGCATTAGGATTAGCAGCCAGACAACTGACTTAGCCTTACATGTCATATGATATCAAAGAAAATGTAAATCATAATTTGTTCCTTTACATGGATACATAGCTGCCAAACAGCCATTCGTATTTTAGAGGAACGATTCCTAATTTTCTGCCTTCCAACATAGTATGCTAATCCCAGTGTTCCTCTCATTTTCTGAAAACATCTGTATAAAACTAAAAGCATCTAAACACTGTCTCACTAATTTTTGCTCATGAGATTCCGACTTTTTGCTGTGGAAGGTTTGCAGGTATGGATACATGTACATGTAGGGCGTTTTGTAATGATAATTTAGAAGGAAATATGAGGAAAATAAAAGCAGGAAAAGAAAATGTGAAAAAACAATGTGTGATTAAGCACTAGAAAGAGCTCTGTAAACTATTAAAAACAGTGACATGTTTAGACATAGAAATAACAACAAGGTAATCTCATTTTCCATTAGAAAATAATTCAAGATCTCTATGAATTATTTGTACACTGATACACATATTCAAATTCAAACGTTTCTGTTTTTGACTCTTTTTTGTGGGTGTGTGTGGGGGGGGGGGGGAGAGACTGGCAGGGCAAGTTAGGCAATGTTTGTCTCATCTGTCAGACATTACGATGAACAAGGGAAGAAAATTGGCAATCTACAATGCTATCTCTACCCAGAAACCAAACATGATTATTATAATTGTTACCATGGCAACGTAATTGACATTGACTGGATGTTGCAAATTTCCCGTGGCTCCACTGCTGAGAGGGGAATTTTGTTTTTGTAGAAGTGATGCAGCCCTGGCCTGGTTAAGAGGGCAATGGAAATTAGTGAGGAAGGTGGGATAGAAATGAAAGAATGGATAGGATAGAATTATCTTTCGGAAAAGATACACAAATAACACAATAACCAGCCACTTGTAGATGTATTGAAATCAATGTCTAAGGAAAATTAATCAAAGCGGAATTATTACTGTTCTTATACTAAATTAAAAAACATTCAGTGAATATCAGTAGCTACTCCCTGTTTATGAATACTTGTACAGATATACAAATGAATTATTTCCATTACTTTTGATACACTTTCATTCCAACACTTTCTCAATTCCCAAATGATAAAACAATAAAAAGATGAAGTCATATCTCTACTTGTTTCACTCTCAGAAACAGGTTGGCCCATAAATGTTGATCTCATATTGCACTCTCGACCTATTAACCCTCTCATCTGCTCCAAATAGGCAATAGATTAGTCTCAAACAAGGCTGGCTATTTTCTTAATCATAGTCAATGTCATGGTTATCAGTTTGTTGGTTTAAGCTCTCAGTTTGAAGAGGTCCTATGATACAGTATTCAGTATACAGATTAGTTAATGTTTTCATGTGGAGATGTCCTTTTGTATGTCAGGGAGACAGGCATTTTTGTGGACTGTTGTTTTTCGAAGTTAAAGGCTCCTAGCACAACATGCTCACAAATACTTTGTCAGATCATTTTCAGGTGATGTGGGATTTGTGACCCTACAGCTATTGACAAAATTTGACAAAATAAAAGTCCTAAAAATAACAGCTAATACAGTAATTAGTTTCAGAGCAAATACGAATTGGATGATAGTTACTCCTGTCAACTCTACTCTGTGTTCAAAAGGCAGCATCTCTGTGTGTGCTTTTTGTAGCTTTGAAGTTTGAGTTTTACAAGATACAAATAATGGGAAAAGAGAAATTAAGCATGAAGGATGTGTGCAGTTTATTGATCAATCTTGACAATCGTGATGCTGCTTAGAAACGTAGGGTGTCAAATTGAGTTCATTTTACCAAGTAATTAGAGTATGCTTACTGAGTACTATTGATTTGTTATTCCTTGATCTATGAATATACCTACATGTATGATGTAGCATATTTATAATCACATGCAACATTATAATTCTATGTGAATGCTATTGTTACAGAGGGAATAGTGTACATTTTATGTGTGAGCTTTGAAAGATATAGACCTTATTTTCGTGCAAGTTTTCTTTCACATGATTTAATCATGAACATCATTCTACATCTCAAGTCATACCATCACACTGACTCCAGACCAACTCCAAACTGATCCTCTTTTTTCTTCTCCTCTTGAGGTAACTAATGTTTTTTTCCAGTTTGTTGTTGGTCTAATGTCAATCCGGTTTTCTTAACTAGGGTATTGAATATCATTAAAAGAGGATCTAATTATCAGCATTGGTTTTCACCCCTTCATCTCCATCCAGGCTACACGCTACATGGAGATGCTTCCCATGGAGAGCCAGCCCATCGAGGGGACCCAAGGAGCCGACTCCCGTAAGAAGCAGATGCACGTCCAGCTACCGGCCCATGACCAGGCCCCAGAGCTCTGCCAGAACCTGAGTGACAAGGAAGTCAAAGACATGGAAGACTTCGTGAAGGAGTACAAGGAGCACGCAGTGGGCATCGGGATGGTGCAACCGGTCCAGGTCAAAGCCGCGGGAAGCTCCTTCCAGCTAGCCGCTGCTCCCCCTGTGCCACCCAAGCCAAACAAGAAGGTAACATTGGGGGGAAAGGGTTCGGGAGGACCAGAGTTACGGATAATCATTAGACCATCTTGTTTAATTTTGATGGATGGAATGGTGTCTTTAATCACGATGACGATGACAAAGGGTGGTGATAAAGATGATGATGATGGTAGTGATGGTGGTGGTGATGGTAGTGATTGTGGTGGTGATGGTATTGATGGTAGTGATAATGGTAGTGTTGGTGGTGGTAATGGTAGTGATAGTTGTAGTGATGGTGGTGATGGTGATGGTAGTGATGATAATGATGGTAGTGATGGTGGTGGTGGTGGTAGTGATGGTAGTGATGGTGGTGGTGATGGTGGTGGTGATGCTAAGGATATAGATGAGGCTGGTGATTATGGAGTAGCTTCTTGTTCAACCTAGAAATAATATTAGGTAATGATGATAATATTAAATTTGGTTTAAAAAATCTTGCAGTAGATAGTAGTTAATCTATCTCTTGCAATAAAGACAATTATATATAATATCTTTCAAACCTTACCTTTACATCAAATTTAAAAGCAATGGAAATGCATGTGATAGTCTTCCAATTTAGTAATGTTTGATGCAATTGCATGCTGTAGGAATGGCACTTATTTGGAGAAATATGATGATTACATTGTATGTTATGTCTCCCTTGTATTGGAGAAAGAGGTTAAAGTCCACTCTGTACTTGCTTTTGCTATGACTGGAAAAGAAAGGAAAAAAAACCTAAGTAATTTGTTAACTGAGGTGCCTTGTCTGCACAAACAACTCTTCCATTGGCAACCAAGCAATGTACACATGACCTGGTTAAATACCCAAAGCAGTTTTTTTCCTTCATATTTACTGGATCTCCGAAGCTCAACAGGTACTTCAATTGGGTCAAAGTCCTGACCTAATTACTTACTTTTATATTTAGACATCTGTTTAAAATTGAGGACATCCCTTGTTTAGTGACTGCCTGCAGCCGTTGCACGCATACAAATGCATCTTATGAAAGTTTATGACTTGCAAGGAGAAAATGGATATATATTTGTGTTTATGCCAGTATTACAAAATATGTAGATAAAAAATGAATGGAAGCTGCAGGTTCTCCAGCAATTTGAGATTGATGTACGTGTAACCCAATATCTCAGCCCAAAAGCAGAGAGATAGAGTTGCTTGTCTATCAATAATATTTGACCTCATATACACAAAGAAATGTGGATTTCTTTTGACATGTGTCATACATGTAGGTCAACATCAGCAACATGAAATTGCATTAAAGTTTGCTTTTGGCTGCTAGTGGAAATGTACGATAGTGAAAGTATAAAGTACCTTGAAGCTGGGAGGGGCTTAGATCTCGAGAGCTAAATAAAGGTCTCCAGAAAGAAGGAATAATTCCCCTAGATTGCTGCTGAGAAAATCTCACTCTTCTATTCATCGCCAATCAAAACATGTGCATATTGTATAATAATGCACTAGCGTTCAGTATGGTCTTTGTAAGATCACATAAGCTATGTTATCAAGATATTGTGTAGATATGTTTCAACCCCTTTGTCATACATCTATGAACATGACAGTGTAACTTTCACTCATTTATTTCCCTGTATCTATCTCTCTCCCTCTCTCCCTCTCTCCCTTTCTCCCCCTCTCCTTTCTCTTATTCCTATCCCTTTTCATGTTCTTACAGGGTGTTCATCCTGGCGCCCCTGATGATGTTGGTGCAGGGGATTCCCCCGCCCCCAATGGCTACGGCACCTCATCCCCAGCCAAGCAGGGATCCCCGGCCAAGGGATCCCCAGCGCATGTTGCCGCTACCGATGCATCCGTGGGAACAGACCAGGAGTACTGGCCCCCACCACCACCTGAAATCAATGGAGATGGACCACAGATGACAAGCGAGGGAGTGGTAACAGACCTTCCACCCTCTCCGACCACCTCCACCGCTTCGGCTTCATCCACATCCAGCTCAAAATGGGTAAATAAAGTGGTTCTACGGTGCATGTTCCAATCACAATTGCTCCGCAATGTCAATTTCCTCCACTTAATTAATTTCTAATTTGTCAACTCCAAATCTTATTTTTAGGCTTTCTGATAGTGGAAAGGAAACGTTACTTTAGCTATTAGGTTTATTGAGAGGATATAGTACTACACTGCTTTGAATGCATTGGGATAAAATGACGCAAAAGATTGTTCTTGATTAGCCTTATGCTCTAAAGGCATTGCTTAGTGTCTTTTTTATCTGGACTAGTGCCACTTTTCTAGGATTGTAAATTAAAGAGTCAAATAATATTTGTTTTTGGAGTGTGGACATGCAGATTTTTTTTTTTTTTACTTGGCTGAGCCTGATGTTTGGTTCACTAAATAAAACAAACACGAGTGAGTTCAAAGTGATTTTAAATGTGTAATAGCATCTCTATTCAAAATATACAATGCATGCTAAAGATCTCTAAATAGTAGCCTTTGCCAAATTATATTTGTGAAATCCACAAGTTTGTTTGTTTTTTGCCATGAAAAATGGACCAACTTGCATATGTTTATTCAATTTACAGCCAAAATACATGCACAAAGATGTGTGAATGACAAGTAACACTGAGATAGGAGATTGTTAACTCTATAGAGGTCGATCTGTACCACTGACAGTGTTGCGGCAAGCCATGCAGTAGCTAAACAAGCCTAGTCACTGTTGCAGGGCTGCTCTGCCGGTGGCTGTTTAGGTTCTTGGCCTAGACCTACTCCATGCTATTAAGACGTCACTCAACATACCAACATCCTGACACTAATTAGGCTCCCTATGGAGTGCCTGGTCTTGTATACCAGTAAAGTGGTTCCCTATAGACTCTATTGTATGTCCACACATGCCGACAACGTTCATATTGCACTGAACTTGGTTAGAATGTACGTGGAATGAATGCACATTGAGTTTCTAAACTGACTTATGTTCACACATGTCAATAGGATTAAAAAATTGCAACAAACTGTAGTAGAAAGTGATTGAAAGGCTTTGTAGTGACATATTTCCCAGCTGACTTTTATGTTCACACATGCTGACAGCATCCACATGGCACGAAAGTTAGAATGTACATAGAAGGCTATTAGCATTCAAGTGGTTTTTCTATTGACTCTGTATAGGTCCATGTATGATAAGTGTTCACATTGCACTAATATTAGAATGTGCACTGAAGGCTTGTTGGTACATTAGTTCCCAATTGACCCAATGTTAACATCTGTTCACAGTTTGCTAACAGTGTTCACGTTAAAGGCGGTAAATTTCTAGATAAAAAGTTTACAGGAGGGATAATTCAATACAGGGTCATTGTTTCAAGATTATCAAACAAACAATTATCATACCATTAAGACTTCCACTTAACCGTGTTCTTCACAATTTGTCCAGATTTCACTTTCACTTCTCAAAACTCAAGCATTTTTTTTATTACAAACTATGAAGCGTTCTGGCCTTACATGTATGTGTTTCAGGCTTTGATATGATTGTAAAGATGCTCAACTTAGTATTCATCTGTGGTCCACTTGTTTCCTATCTGAATACAATCCCTTGTTTTAATTGAAGTGCTTCAGACCTTCAAATTTCATTGTTTATCTGGGAGTTATTCCGGATATAAAAAGCGAAACTGCTCTTAAACACAAAGACAAAACAGTTTGTATGTGCTGCTGAATTGAAATTCTATCATCTGATCCATATTTCTTTGTTTGCTCTCAATGGAGTTCTCTCATTATATCAGCAATCTGACCAGTAAAGAGCAAAGCATGCTTGTAGTTTGTATTGTAGAGGTAGTGGTACATTATGGAACAAACATGGAATCCCTTAACACTTTCTGTCGCAGTTTTACAAAAAGCCCTTAGCAACTGTATATCTTTTAGAAATATAGATCAGAGTAACTGTCGCAACAGCAAATGGCAGGTTTTCTCTGTTGCTTGTTGCACAGCAGAGTTGACCAATTATATAGGCTGTCAAATGGACATCGTTTTAACCTTTAGGTGAAGATTGTTGGACGACTCTGCTTAAAATATACCAGGGTCCAGAAATAGCCATCTGATAATGGAAATGGTCAATTAGGTTGAGCAATCAGTTATATCGTGACATGCACTCAGACTATGGTCTATCTGGACATGCTGTAGCCAATGACTGATTAATAGTAGGGGCTTATAGTAATAATGACCTTGGATTAAGTCAGACTACAGTGTGATTACATGTACAAGTTCAACATTATTTTGTAGTTCATATCATGTATTTTAAACGGATGTTTCGGGAATCATAGAGTAATTAAAATATCTTTTGAAAACAACCCTCAAAATATATAAAAAGGCTCTTTCACAACTTTGAAACAAACATGGTCTACTTTTTAGAAAAATTACATTGTTGATATTTAGAAGCCTAGTATGATAATTAATTTAGTAGTTCCTGGTCTTAAAATTTATTGAACTGTAATTATTTTCAGTACTGTATGAAATATGCTAAGTGCAATTTATGATTTTGAATAGAGTTGAATTGAATTGAATTTGTTTATTATCACCAAACTCATCGAATATACAGCCATATGCTGATTTTAGTAAGATGATGGCATTTAACACTTTTTTCAAATTTAAACATTTCCAAATTGGACCAAAAATGTGAAAACTTGAGAAGAAAAAAATCAAATCAAAGAGCATTTTCACTTCCCATGTCAACAGTATCTCTTTAGACATGCTTGTCTGTAGAATGGAGCTACATTTGTTAAGCCAGCATGGCAGCTTCTTCCCTAAAGCCATTTAGATGGATAACCCTAATCTATATCATGATCCCAGCCAAATGACTCCATCTCAATGTGGCCAGTGTGTTTACCGGAGCCTAATGTACGGCATCATTAAATTTTGATTAGTCGGATAAGCACAGCATCTCTATCTGGATGGCTTAAAGGGAATGTCCATTAGTATAAATGGCAACAAAATTCTTTTGTGGATGTAGCATTTAGCTTCGTTCATTTGATAGAAGTTACCTTGAGAGGTAGAACAATCATTAGAAAGCTTGAGATATTATATGATTGTCAATTAGAAACATATTTCTACTTTTAATATTATTCCACTTGATTTGTATCATCTTCAGACACTTAAGATTTTTTTTTTCTCACTAATTACACTACTCTTCAGAAATTTATTTTGAGAGACTTGAACATTAAACACAAAATGCTTTATAGTTGGTGTATTCAGTATCAGATTAATTGTTTATGTGATAATTCATATATATGACAAAACACGAAGTCTCAGAGAAAGGACACTGGACAACAGGGGAATGTTTTTCTACATTTAAAAATGCTTTTAGCATGTTTCAAAGCAAGAGTTGCAAACAATGTCACCTATTGAAATTTTTGTACAGTTGCTGATATCCTACAGTCATAGAGAAGACCAATGATAGATATTGCCTTTAAATCAACCCAGGATTACCTCTCTCAATTAGAGTCAAAGTATATTCATTCAAGGTCTGTCCTCTCTGAAGCAAAAAGTCTGTCCACACTGCATCACCCCCAGTAGTTCGCATTTATCTTTCTTACAACCTTTTATCTGAGAAATGAACTCAAATCATGAAACAATGGAAACAATCCCAGCGGCGCTGTATCTCTACATGAATTGATAAATAATAGACTGTACTGTATGCTGGTTCAATGATCATATTATCAATTAATGATATGTAAGCACATGTGAATGACATTAAGTGTGTGTACCCAGGTAGTCATAATGACAAATGTCAACAGTGCAAGACTGCTAATTGTATAGTGAGAATGCATATTTCAAAGTGATTTTATATCACTTTTTGGATTTTCCTGTAGAATATTTATGTGAGAGACTGAAGATAATAGGCCTATGTGCTATCAGTTAATTGATCTTACTACTGTTTTTTTAATTTGATGAAAATTAGTAGATGATTTTTATACTCTCCACAACTTACAACTTTTAAAATGATTTTGACTAATACATTATATATTTTTAATTCTGACTTTACAAAAGACTGAAAGCCATCAACATACTTGTTATTACTCTAAAGCCTACATGCAAACAAACAGAGCTTTTGTATAATTCAGATACTCTATAAAATGGTATACTGGTAATGAATTATTAACTACCGGTATCCTTATTTTCTGGCACTTAAGTACCAAATTCTGACATCTGTCTACATGGTAATGACATCTTTTGTGAAAAACGTACTAATGAACTTGTTAAATAGGATTCAAGCATGACTGATGACTCCATTGTTTCTTTAGTATGATTTATTTTCAAAACGAAACATATCATCCACAGTTTGCAAAGTAGTTGAGGGAGTACATATAGATTTGTTTCTTCTTCAAGTGGACGGTGAATGTATATTTCTTTATGCCGTGGTTTGTTCTTTGCCCTGTATAGTTCTGTTTATTTAGAACCTAATAATGGTATTCTGGTTGAACTTTACTGCAGTATCTCTCAAGTTTATTGAGTCCTGTTCATGTTTACTGAGTGCATACAAACATTGTAGGTCAAGAAAGATGACGTGGTGTTGTTTTCCTTATGTAGCCTGTACGTAATTTCTTTTACTTGCTTACCGTAATTAACGGTGTATAAACCGCACCTTTTTGCCGCCGAAAAAAATTCAAAGTCGGGGGTGCGGTTTATACACGGTACACCAAAAAAAAAAGTTTTTTTTTTTTTTTTTTTTTTTTTTTAAAGTTTCGATTTATGGCGCTATGCCTGGCAATGTCTCCCAGCTCAGTAATCGGTGTGTTGACTCACCACTCGGAAACTAAAACAACACTCAAATTTGTCTGTCATCTTGGTTTGAAATTAATCTTTCTGATAGAAAGTTTATAATAATAATTCCTCCAATTTGTCTTCTATTACATGGTGTACCACAAGGTCCTATCCTAGGTCCTCTACTGTTTTGTTTATTTACATTAAGGATCTTACACATTCAGCTGCACCTCGCAGTTAAATGAAAGGCCTTCCGCGTGGGTTTTTTAACACGGAACCGGCAAAAAAAGTCAGCAAAAATAAGTCGGCAAAAAAAACAAAAACAAAAACAAAAAAACTTTTTTTTTTTTTTTTTTTTTAAAGGGCGAAAAAGAGGGGTGCGGTTAATACACGAGGGCGGTTTATACAACGTTAATTACGGTACTTGACTTGGATTGAAAGACCACTTACATATTTTGTCTTTATTTTTTATTTTACAAACTCAACATTATTCTTGCCTTCCTGATGATATCTAAAATTCTATATGTCTTTGAATAAGTGTTATTCTGTAAAAAGCTTGTTGAAATATCTCGCGAATGTCAACCCAACAGATATAAAAAAAATCTCTTAAGTCATTCCAAACCTTCAAATAGTTTTTTACTTGATGATTGAAACAATCTTCATTCATATATTTAATGTTTACTTTGATGTTTACTTTGATGTTGAATTTCTGTCTTAATTTCAACCTTCATTCACTCGTCATACTTCAGCTCTCAATAATGATTCAAGAGGGGTGTGTGCTTGTAGTCGTGTTTACCAAGTAAATATACGTAGGTGTAAGCCAGCGTTAGTCATTTTTTTATTTTGTATGACCACGGAGTTCTGTCTCTTCCACTGCTTGAGACAGTTAGCCTTTTCATATATTTTTGACATGCTGACGTTTTTCTCCTTTCACATTCTCTCCCGTACCCAGCAATGTGTGAAGTGCGGGGACAACATGAGCGGGGGCGACGTGGCCGTCTTCGCTGAGAGGGCCGGAGTGGATAAATGCTGGCATCCAGGCTGCTTCCGATGCACAACATGCAATGAACTGCTGGTGGACCTGATCTATTTCTTCAAGGGGGATCATATCTACTGTGGCAGGCATTATGCAGATACACTCAAGCCTAGGTGTGCTGCTTGTGATGAGGTAAACACCCCTGATATTAAAAATGGAATAGTCCATTTTCATTGTCATAGTTATGTCATGAATTCATGGGTTGTTTTCATTGCTTCGTTTTGATTGATTTGCCATGCCATATTGCTTCCATATGTTGCACATATTATCAAGCTTTTTTTAAATTTTAATAAATTAAACACTATTGTGGCGCCATGAACTTGCTGTGAGACAATATAAAGATGCTCCAGTAAATATATGACACGCACCAATATTGTGGTGTACCCTTAACAATCGGTGTATTTATGCTGAGGTTATCAGTTCTTGCTTTGAATAGAAATCAGGAATGGGAATAGTGATGGTATGATATTAATTGGACTTTATTGCAGTATGCCATTTGCGTGAATGATTATTTGCAATTTCTGCCAATTCTGTATCATGGGATAATATCTTCATTATCAATGAAATTATCATAGAAGTTGGATGAAGATAGAATAGTGATTGTGTACTTGAAAAGAATTCTTTTATTCCAAATGGCTGCCCCACTCAGTTATAATAGATTAAATGGCACATTTAAACTACTGAACACTTGAATATATTGTTTTTACTACTTCAGGGTAGTTTCATTTTGGCATTTGATTTACAATGATTGAGTGTTGTGAATGTTTCCACTTTCAAACAGGAAAGTGAAAGTGATTTTTATACCTTGATTTTGAGATTCATTGCTGTTAATTTGTCGCCCACATAATCTAGTAGATGTTGTATAGTTATTGCAATTATAATACAACAGGCGCGTAGCCAGGGGGTGGGCGGTAGAGGAGGTCCCCCCCCAAAAAAAAAAAAGGGGAGAGAGAGAGAGAAGAGAAAAAAGTAAGAGCACGTAGGAAGAAAAGGAGCAGGCAAAGAAACATTTTTGAAATTTCAGACAAGGATTAAGAGTCGAGCACGGTACAACAAATCATCTTCTTTCTCTAATAATTTAATGAAACGTCAAAGCTTTCGCACTTTGTGCGGGGAAGAGGGAATTTCCTCCCTGAACCCACCACCCCAAAATAAAATCCTAGCTACGCGCTTGCAATACATTTATCTCATTTATGTAACCTTTGTGATTGCTATTTCATGATATCCTGGCTTTTATATTCTACCTTCCTGTTTCCTGCCTGCAGCTCATCTTTGCATTGTCCTACACCCAAGCTGAGGATGGTAACTGGCACGTCAACCATTTCTGTTGCTATGAGTGTGACACACCCCTCGGAGGACAACAGTACGTCGCCAAGAACAGCCATCCGTACTGCATGGACTGCCACTCACAGAAGTTTGCTAAGGTAAGATATGACATTGAAGAAGCATTTCACGTGCACCGCACTTCATACTATGATATAAGCCGCCCGCCACGTTCATGGTTTACAGGATACCTAAATGGTGTACCGTATTTGAAAATCATTATTTTCAGAATGATAAATGCAGGTTATGTATAATCAGGCATGAGAATTTCCTGCGTTTCCATGTTTTGCCAGGTTTTTTTTAGACCAATATATTTTGAGGCCCCCCCCCCCCCCCCCCAAAAAAAAAATTGATTTATTAAACTTCATCGGCTTATACCCCTGCCTTTATTGATGAAACCATCGCAGTTTCGAGAGACATCATGATGGATTACATTGATCAACATTGATCACTGCCCCCTGGACCCCGATGAACCCCTGTTGGGGTTGGAAAAAAGGTACCGATATATATAGCATGATTGAAATATTGGGGTATTGTGAGCTTTCCAGCCAGAGAAAGGCCATATGGGTTATAAATCAAGATATATTCATATGACTAGTCTCATATTGCTCCGATTCAGAGAAAAAATAAGACTTTCCTCTTGCTGAAAGGGTAACAACACCATTATGTATTTAACCACTATTTTTAGTTCATAACAACATAATTTCTCACTTTCTATTTTGATATTATAAAATAAATGTAATTCCTTTCCCAATTAAGACTGTAGTTCAGTGGGATTGTATGTGTGGTTGGCTAAATATTTATTTCATTTTGAGAGCTCTCCACATACAATAGATTAAGGATGTATGGTTGATGATAAAAATAGATTTGATGGATACAAAAATTATGATTAACTGAAAAGAGAAGGGTGAATGACAATGCTGTAGTTAGTTTATTCCAACACACTTTTATTACAATATGATTTAAGGGGCCCTTATACAAATACAGAATATACAAGTACGGAAGAGAGATTTAATTGTACTTTGTGGTGAAGTGATTTATTTCTTCTTGAGATTGATATTGTTGCTGGTAGCATCCAGATTGCACATGGTCATGACTTATGATATATGATTGTTATGAAAATACTCGATTGTAGAAAGAAAGACCTTAAACCTTTCACATTAGGCTTGAAATTTCTGCAGTTGTTTTCTCCTCCAAATTTATTTTCATGATTGAATTAACAATAAACATTCCTTATGGACAAATTGAAATTATATGTCTAGCATCTAGCACATTTGCTAGTATCACAACTTGCCAATTATTACTGTAATCATATTGATTCCTACACAAGATAAGGCTGTTTTTCCCCCCGTTTTTGTCTCGCCTGCGTAGCGAAAAAGCGAGACATAGGCGCCGCTTTTCCAGTGATGGCGGCGACGGCGACGGCGGCGTCAACATCAAAAACTTAACCTAAGGTTAAGTTTTTGAATTTTTGATATAATTTTTAAAGTATAAGTTCTTAGTCAATGAAACTTTGACTATAGGGTAATCAAGTATCCCCAATCTTGTGAGTAAAATTTTAGATCACAAAGTCAAGGTCAAAAGGTCATTTAAGGTCAACAAACTTAGACTTTGTTGTGGCATCAACATCAAGATTTTCAAAATGCTTCTTCTTCGTTATTTTTCAACCGATTTTGATTCTGATTGTTTCATATGATAGGGCTAGGAGGGGGATTTAAAATTTCTACACAGAATCGTGAAATTCGTTATCTATGGTAATTTATGCAAATTTATTCCAAAAATAACAAAAATTTCTTCTTTTCCCTCATTTCTTGACCGATTTTGATTTGGTTTGCCTTATCTGGTAGAGCTAAATTTGAACACTAAACTTCTACACAGAATTGTGAGATTTTGCTCCATTGATTATTTATGGTACTTTATGCAAATGAAATGAAATTATGTCCCTTCCAGGGCATCAAATTTTATTTTTTGACCAGTTCAAAAGTGTACCACATAAGATTTACGATATTTGTTGTTGCGAAGTGCGGATGAGCACTACGTCATTGACGTTCTGGTTTATCATATTGAATTGCGTTATGCAGGCGAGACCGCCGAGAGCGTTTCCCTTGTTTTCCCTTCTTTCTCTCTTCTGATCATTTGGCTTCAGCTCTTTTTAAGCTTTTTTTTTCTGTGTTGTTTTTATAAAGAAAAAAAAACACATAAAGGTATGTATATCTTAGACAAACAAACAAGATATATCAAAATATGATCGTTGCCCCTTTCAGCTCAACCACGGTTCATGATCATTACCTCATATGTGACACATAATAATTTGTTATGTATTTCTTTCTTATTTTTAAAACATAATTTTAAACTGTCTGTTATTTTTTTTCTGATTCAGATGTGTACGAGCTGTGGGATGAAGATCGGAGCTGGCGTACCCAGACTGAGCCATAATGAACACCACTGGCACGCAGACGACGACTGCTTCCGTTGCTCTAACTGTAAGACCACCCTGGTTGGCAAATCATTCCTCCCTAAAGAGGGCTACATCTTCTGTTCTACCAAGTGCAAGAAGCAGCTGCTCAGATAATCGGTGCTGATCGAGATAGCGCCCTCTAGAGGAAGAGAAGAGATAGCTGCTGGGTAGATTTGGAGACTGTGCCTGCGTACTCGATGTGCGAGTTATGCAGAGGGGACGTGAGATGCGATTGGACAACGGTTATCAGCATTGCTAGAACGGACTGTAAATCTATATTGTAGACATGATATGAGGGATGGTATATAATATTAATGGTATTATAAAGGTCTATTGTGTGGGCATTAACTGTTATTGCTAACAACAAAATAGGGGACATAAGATATAATTTCATACACGATTTACGAAAATTACATGCATCGAACGTCTGTTCTATTAGAAACGGGGTCAAGCTCCCACCTTTAACATATCTGAATATTTTTAAATTGCTTACAACGAAACATGAGTTTCATTACCTTCATGTATAACGTTCTTACATAACATTTAAAACCAAACGTTCCCTGAATTTTATGTACAAGCATATATACATAGACTTCCTCTTCTAGCGCTCAAATTAAATAAATAATCAATTAATGCAATCGATTACAATGATTTAATCTCTTCTGTAAAGTATGTAATTATTCCAAAAATAATTACAGACATAGAATCACAAGTACTATCCAGTTTCAGTTCAAGACTTCATTGAATTGCAGATGTCATTGTTACACTTCATACCTATAATTACCTCCATTTGCATTTCTCTTTTCAAAGAAGTATGAATAGCATTTATGGTATCATATCCGGATTATCCGCCATACCTCAAAAGATTTTGTCACTTTCAGTTTCAGATTTGTAATGAATCCTCACTGTACCCTGTATGTTGTATTGGTGTGTTATGGTAGAAGCTAGATACCAGTAAGCATGGACCAAATAAAGAATGGAGATGGCTATTTTCAATCTCAATGAGATAATCATACAGGCTAGTTTGGAAGTCCTTTATCTATCCTCTAACTGAGAGTGAGTATCTGCTGTCAAAGAATGGTTGATGAAAGTGTAAGCGAAAGTCTTCAACCTGTAATAGTTCAAAGCCAGAGCTAAAGGCAAGAACAAAATCTAAAATAACCTTCCCCCTTTAGCATCTTTTGATCAAGAATACCAAGTACCAAGGAAATAGAATTCAAATATACCAAATGAGATAGGTAGTGAATCAGCCAAACAGTGAGTATGTAGGCACAGTCTTCAAACAAATAAAGAAGGAGATCAGAAATATATTTAGGGAATATGTTCATTTATAAAGAGGTCTTGTATTTTGTTCATTGTAAATTATGATTCCATGTACTTTGTATATTGAACAAAAATGATATTCTTACGAGTTAACAGCTCTGTCATCTTTCATTGCTCATTGTTATATTGCATTTATCGAGCTCATGGTTGTGTACAGATAATAAAAAATTGACATGTAGGTTTTCATTACAAAAAGGTGCAAATAAGCCTTGGTTGCTAAACAGTGAGAGACTATTGCCAAGAAATTATGGATTAAACTTGTAAACAGAGGATGCAACTCAGATGATAATGCTGCATATGTGTATCTCTGATTACAATCATGTATGTATTATTCTGGAAATATTTTATTCTCTTCTTACTTTGAATGCTTACCTGTAAACAGTTTGCTTAGTTGCTCATTTAATGATGTGGCATTTGTAACTTCTAGTCGGTAGTAGTCAAAGAGTACAATTACTATTATCTATTGGCTTGACTTTGCACATTGTCAGATCCAAACTGGATATACGGACATCAATTTATCATGATGTCACAGATGCTGATGTAATGAAATTACATGTTCATGTTGCAAATCGAATCCATATTTCATTAGAATTATAGATCATCAGCTTTGTAGTAATTGCAGAAAAAAAAATCATATTCTATTCTCCTACGTGAGTGTACATCCATGACATCTTCCTATCCCAGTTTGTTTGCAAACTCAATATAACTTGTTGATCAGGAATGTTGCTTTCTTTGTGTTGTGTTTGACGGTTTTCTCAAATATTTTGGCCAAAGAATAATCCAAGAACTTCAATTCCCTTTCCCTGCTTTTTCAAATGTCATCATCATCATTCCATTTTGAAGATACAATTATGCTTTGATCACCTTACAGACTGTGTGCCAGCATGTGCTTCATGAAACCTGTGAGATATTGTAAATAAGTGCCTTGTTGATATTCTTATTTTGAAGGACAAAACTTTGTTGTATTTGTTGTTATTTAGCAGCCCAATTTGGAGCATGGGTGTAGAACTTTGCCAATGTATGTAAAGCATTTGCTGTTAACCCAACTTAGGGTGCTTTTCTCTCTTTTGTACAATGTAGTTGACAATTCATTTGTCTTGATACTACTGCAGCTTTGTTTGCAGTGTGTTTGAAATAATGCCTCTGGTAAACAATGCAAAGGCAATGTCATTTTTATGCCCACCTTTCTCTTGTATTTTCAGGTTTTATTTCTCTCATTATTTTAATTGTAAAAGAGATGTTTTGTGATACACATCGAAAATTGTGTTTTCCTTTTTAAAAGATAGTTAGAATGTATGATTTTTATAAAAAAAGTATATATACATGTAATTTCTATTTGAAAATTGTATTTATTCTGTCACATATGCCTTTAACCTGTATGAAACAGGAAAATAATAGATATATTTTATCATTTCAGCTACTACACTGAATTTTTAAAATATTATTTACATAAACTTTGTAATCATTTAATAGCTAAAAGAGAGGGACAAATGGAGTCTTTATAGTGTTAATTTCCCCTTCATGATGTCATATTTTCAGATTAGTAATATGCGGTTTTCTTGTTAAAAATGATGCACTCTGAAATAGAATTATGCAATTAGTTTTATTTTGGGATTGCGAGGTGTGTATTTCCTTCTTTACAATGAGCACATTCATTTGCAATATATTTAAGATGAATGTCTAATTTTACTAACAATTTCTGCATCCTTAAAAAAACACAAATGAAACATATAGCACCGAATCAGAATAAATATGTTTTAAAAAAAATCAATGAATATCAATAACGGAAAACATACACTTGATATTTTTTCTTCATAATTTATAGTTGTTCCTTTTACCTAGTGTACAGGCATTTTCAATTAAGCTTAAGTTATCTAAGTTATAATTGGGCAATCGCTGTAGAAACCAGGGGGCCATTTCTCAAAACTTCAAGTCTAAGAGATTGAACTAGCCTTGTCAATTGATGTTATATGCTATTTTATTGGAAGAGCGCCATCTTTTGTCGTATGTTGGACAATTCTATGAGCCCGATCAAATTGTACACAGAATTTTATAGAAATAAACCTGTACATTTTGCCATATTTTTCATTGGATCTAGTTATATTTAGTATATTTGCATAGCTTGCTTTTCATCCAAATCATTGCACAAATCTATATAACAGCTGTGTTGAGATGGCATTTACAAATTTTATTCATTTTTCTACTTTTCATTTCCTTCACACGTTGCTTGCTTCTTTGATAACATCATTTTCCAATTCATTATTTATTTCTCACGTATTTCTATTGTATATTAGCGTTCATATGAATATAAGAAATGTTTATATGGTGAAAGCATTAGTGTGCCGTTTCTGGTTGTGACCAACTATTCCCATTTCTGTAACATACTGTGTTTGTAAGAAAAGAAAAATAAATGCCATGTACTTTGTTTTTGGTGGTGATTCGAATCCAATCGAGGCCACTAAATTTGAGAAAACAATGAATAAAAGATGTTATTATCTTTCTCACCTAAAATCGTGATCTAATATTTCTGTTTCTTTTGTATTTGTTGCCTGTAAAGAATGAAATAGAATCCTACGAAGGGTATGAATTTTGTATTGGACCGTGTCATTCTGTGGAGATGTTCTTGTAATTGTTGAAAATAATATTCAAATTGAAGTGCACTATTTGTAGATGAGCAAATGCTCAAATATTCTGAATCGAGTGCAAGATTTAAAATGGGAATTTGGCCCTGCATCCAACAAATTGGATTACTAGATGTAATGGGCTTTTTTGTAATATCAAATTTATTACAAACATCTTTGTCAAGTGCCTCAATAAAAATTATTACATTAACCCGTTTCAAATACATGTATATGAAATTGTATTTCAATAGTCAGAATCCCAATTGTATATATCGGTTGTTGCTAGGAAGGACAAACATGGCTTGCCATACCCAACACATAATGTATGCAATTGGCATTCTGACTATTGAAATATAATTACATTCAAACCTGTCTTACGGCTACCCACGGGAAATGCAAAAAGTGGCCACTGTAAACAGGTGGCCTTTATAGACAGGTTCTCCAACACACGTTTTCTTCTAGAGGAAGGCAATACAGATGACCACTATAGAGAGGTGGCCTTTATATAGAGGTGGCGGCTCAGACAGGTTCGACTGTATTTGTAACATAGGCCATGAAATAATTTGTAACAAGGCACTTCACAAAGAAGTATGCATTAAATTGTATTACATTACGAAAATGGCCTATTTAAAAAAATGGCTAATTCTGTTATTTTAATCAGCACCATCATCAGCATCACTGGCAAGCATCATATCAAGTTCTCAACTAAACATTTTATCATAATTATCATTAGCAACATCATCATATCATCAACATCATCACCATTTATTCACAACAGATTTTTTAGTAGAACCATACAGAATACTAAGAAGGAACATTTCTTTAAACTGATGAATTGTGAATTTATTTTCTTTTTTGCCATTTCACCGACTGCATACTTCTGGAAAAACTAAATGGAAAAAGATGGAGCATTAAAAAAAGCACCAATATTTCACTAAAATAACATAAACAGCTTCTAAAATCGTCAACAATATGAACATATATTATAAATTACTTTTGGTTCATAATACATATTGATAGTAAATATTCCTAATATTGGCTGCCATAACTTTCAACTACATCATACTGCCAGATATTTTATCCTTAAATTTTACTTAATATCCCAAGCTCCCACATACTCTTAATTTACAAGAACAGATACATGTATTTACCATAAAATCAGTGTATATGTACATGTACATCATGAACTATATAATTCTTCTGTATGTATATATGTACAAGAGTTGATAATTTACGAATGGAAAGTTGTTACTTACTTACAAATACCATATGATGCACTCGCACATGACAGCAAATAGCTTCAAACATTCAATGCTATTCTAGCAAACTATACATCTATATAACAGATGCCAATATATCTAAGTTGTTACCATAGTTTTGAATTTCATCTTCATCAAGGTTTAGATGGCATTTGCCAAAATAAATATGAAAAATGGACAGTGCCACAGTGGTAGCGTTATTTAAGGATGGAACTGTAATAGTACTGTTCTTAAGTACAAAAACAGGACTGGAATACACAGGGAAGATATCAACCTACCTGTTTGGAATACATTTTAAAATGTTCATGAATTCCTTCATATATCCAACAAAAGTGATTGAATATGATAAGGTATGAAAGCAAGAGAATTCTACAAACCCTAACCATGATCGCTTTCTACTCCCATATTAATTTTGTAAGATATAAAAAAGAGAGAGAAAAATAATATATTAATAAAGACTATGCCAAGTATTGTAACAAAACAACAATTAATTTGTCAAATTTCTCTAATTTCAGTTTATAAATTGCAAGATATTCACCGCACAGTTTGTTTCTCCAAGAAATAAATTAATATGCAAATTATGGGTGAAATTATCAACATCACCTAGTATCCATATGATAAGTATTTGGTGTTTTCTATATTTTTACAACAAATTTGCATGAAGGAAGTACTTAGAAGTTGATTTGAGCATAAAATGATGATCAGGATCATAAAATATTTGTTTTGATACTGATCATAACTACAAATGTCCTTCATTTTTCAGGCTCAATGAATACTCTGTCTGAAACATCTAAACAATTACAGAATACAATTTTGCAAAGAGATAATGGCATATCGGCTTTCAAACAAACTATGTTACATAATAATATCACAATGACTCTGATTCAAATTGCACTCATGAAATGAAGGTAATTTTCTCTTGATTTGTACAAATTTGAACACTGAAAAGCAATGATCATGTGCGTAGAAAAATGATAATTTCATTGATTTCATTAAAAGTATCACATGAAATATGCAAGATATGCAAGACTGTTAAAAATGATGAAATGACTGCTCTTTGTTGAATTCTGTGCAGTTTTTTTCTCTTCAAATAGACCTCCCCACGCTAATTAATATTTTACATAGGAGTGTTATCAACTTTGCAGAGACACACGACAACAGAATCTCTGCATACATGTAATTTGTATTGGCCCTCTCCTCCCCCCCAGAGGGTTTTACTCCAAAGTTCAGCCATACACGATTAATTGTGTTAAAAAAGTTTCATGGAAAGAAGAAGAACAAATAGAGCAAACTTAGTGACACTTTTCATGCATTTTTGAAAGATCCCATTGTTCAAGAAAGACCCTTTACTTCAATTGGCCCATTAGGAAAAGAAATAAAGATTGCAATTTAGTCGATAATAATTCATAGATTATGATTTACATGTATGTTCAAGTATGAAAAAGAAAAGATTCTTAAAAACACCATTATGACTATAAAGATGTAATGTATGTATCCTTTCTCTTCATACTAGTTTGAACTGTCTCTACGAATACACTTTACATTTAAAGAACTCCATGTCATCTTGGTGGTCAATAAAAATAGGGAATACAATGGAAAACATAAACTTGGAAGTGGTTCTTTGTTTGACTGAATACTTAAGAGACGGCACAGTTGCCTTTTTTCTTGGATCTGGACTTCTTCTTTTTGCCATCTTTGGGATAATGTACAGTGGGAAGGGTGTTGATCTGTACCCTAGCAGGACCCCTTTCAACATATCGGATCTTCGGGCCTGCGTTGATGAATGAACTCCGGGAGCTGATGAAGTAGTCATCATCATCATCAGAGGAAGAGGAGGAGTAGTCGTCATCCTCATACCTGTTGTATTTATCGTATTTCATATGAGAAGAGACAGTTCTAGTCATCCTCTGAGATCCGTACTGACCATCCCGACCCCTCTCCGAGTGATAGGTATCAGCACGGCGGTCAAAGTGAGAGGCTGACCGTGACATGTGCTCGTTGGGCCTCCTCTTCGGACTGTAGCGATCACCCCCTTCCGACTTGATCGAAGCTCTCCTCTGCATGTCCTTGTGGTGCGATACAGGCTCCAGCTCTTCGTAATTGTCACAAAGTTTGGTGTGGTGGCTCTCGCTGCGGAGCCGGTTGTTCTTGTGCGGTTCTTCATACCTGTGTTCAGGGAAACCTTGCCTCTCGTTCCTCCCATAGGAATTAAAGTGTGGGTTCTGCTGCTGGTGTGGGTTCTGCTGCTGATGTGGATTCACCTGCCCTCGCTGCTGTTCATACCTAAGAGCATCCTGTCTCATAGCATCTGGTCTCATACCATTCTGCTGCGGCTGTTGTTGCTGTGCAGTGTATGGTGTCTGATATCTCTTATGCTGGGGAGTGCTCACAGTCGATGCCTGCATAGACCTCGCACCTCCAATCGTGTTAGTAGCTGTTCTGAAATCCACTGCACCTCCCTGCATCCTGGCATCCACCTGCGTGTGAGATGGATGTCTTGGTGGAGGTTGTGGCCGACCCTTCTGATCGGGTCTCTGACCTTTGTGCACGGACAGATTTTGCGACGAGGAACTGTTTGCTTTCCTTCGTCTGTCCTGCATTGCACTCCTAGGTCTACTGTAGTCTGTTGAAGAACCATTTCTCAGATCTGGTAATGATCTCCTCGACATGTCTTTGCTCCTCTTGAGGGATGTTTCCCTGCCTGTATCGGAAGCAACAACACTCAAATTGTCCAGGTTCAATTCATCAAGATTAATCGGTCTCCGACTCCTACTCTCATTATCAGTCCTACTATCCTTGGCGATATGCAGGGTCTCTTTGCCGTCTTTCCCTCCAAATTCTCCTCGACTGCATGCACTGCTGCAGTATATGAGTCCATGTTTTGGCAAGAATGGTCGACCAAGCAACGACCTATGGCATGTACAGCATGAGAAGCACTTCTCTGTTGCATGCCAATGCTGGCCTTCGTGTGACATTTGACCTTGGTCGACCCCGATGGCCTCTCCGCAAGAATCGCAATACTCTGCAAAGAGACTTTCAAAGCAGTGACAACAGTAAGGGTGTCCTTCTCTCATGATGTAACGTTGACCTCCTAACTGTGTGTCACATTCAAAGCAACAGAAGTGTTTCATATGCCAGCTACGACCCTCGGCCTCAGTGCACTCATCTGCAAAGATTATCTGAAAATGAAAAAATAGAGGACATAAAAGAGGAATTAATTCTCAGCTTAGTTAGACTTTTATGACTTAAAGAGCAATTAACTCTCTAAATAAAGCTATACAGATAATTTCTACAAAATTTAACAAATATATCTACACCCAAAGACCCGAGTACAAAATATGGTACACTTTGAAATGTCTATATTTCATAATACATACAAAAACATTAAAGATCATAAACCACTATAAGCCAATCAGCAACTATATTTTGTGACTTCATGTATGTTTTGTATTCCTATCCACCCAAAACAGAAGCATATACAAATAAGCAATTCGTATAAAATATTTAAGTATCTTTTATAGATTTTTATATCATTGGTAGTATTTACTTACTTACAATCTTTACTTCCTTTTTAAAACCTCAGCTCACCTGAGTGCCCCATCTTCATACCATTCAACTCTTCTCTAAAGCCCCCTTACACCCAGCCCCACCCCTCTTCCATCCCTTCTCCTTCATCCCTGTTACTCACCTCATCACAAGCAGCACACCTAGGTTTGAGGGACTCTGCATGATGTCTTCCGCAGTAGACCTTGCCTTCCCTGTAGAAGTAGATGAGGTCCACCAGGAGCTCTTGACATACAGAGCATGCGAAGCAACCAGGATGCCATGATGCATTGTGACCAGCTCGGGATGCAAACACAGCGATGTCTCCCGCACTGATACCACCACCACACTGATGTAAAAGAAAGAAAAATAAGGACATTTTAATAGGTTAAAGATAAACTTGAGTTCTGGTAAAAAAAGAAAATGAATTCTCACAGAATCAAATGAAACTTACACTGAATATTCAAGATTACAAATAAATGTCATTTGCCAAACAATTTTGGTAGAAAATGTATACTTCCTGAGTAATGAGCATAGAAAGATAAGGAAATCAAGGTAAGTAGCCCCCAGACACCATTTGTGTAGTCCCATATACACCTTTCTGTGTACAGTGCTTGTAACTTTACCAAGACTGGGCCAAATTTCTTATCATTTTGATGTATCCAGAACCTTGCAGTACACACCAATACTTATATGCTAGATGATCAACCTTTTGATTCCACAACGTTTCTTTCACAATGCAATCCCATGACCAGAACTGGTCTATACCTTTAATAACTTCAATCATGACAAGTTAATATAAACATAACTTTCCGCATGGCTTAAACAACTTTCTATGGTGTAACTTTTCTTACTCTCTCTCTCTCTTTCTCTCCTTACATAACAAAATTGATTAATTTGTTATTATGTTCATTTTCAGGTATGATAATTTGAGTGTGGAGGTAGGAGGTGCACTGGTATCTACAATAAGTCATAATTTGCAGGTCTGACTATGTTCTTTGTTATAGTACTGTTTAATGATCCAAACAAGAAACCCTTTTCAGGATCACTTTTGAAGGGTGAGGATATTACCCAAAAGGGTTTTTAATTAGCATGAGGAAAATCTATCCACTTTGATCCAAGAGGCAGAAACAGGTGAGTAAACTACAGTCCAAGGAATCAGAAGGTCACCTTGTCCATCGGACAAACAAATGTGTTCAGAGCCAGAAAGGCATTATTTTATATACAGAATTAAAAACCTTCTGGCTCTTTAATAAGAGATGATATAATCAAGAGCGATAGGTGAGAGTGTTCTAGAGCCAGAAGGGCATTATCTGATATACTTTAACTCAGAATGAACAGCCTTCTTGCTCTGAGCAGACGATACAGTAATGAGGGAGTGGTAAGAATGTTAGGTATCTCACACCTGGGATTACGTAGTGTTTGGAGAGGGAATCTGATGCTTGTTCTCATATCAATAGGATAACACCAGACAGGATACAACCCAAAGGTTAAACAAGGGCAGTGACCTATTAATGAACATATGGGCAAGTCTTGACAAACTTATACATCATATGGGAGCATGAGGACTACACTAAATATTATGAAATCTCAGTATAAGAATAAATTTGTGTAAGAAAAAAAATCTGAGGTGTTTTCTTGATCATACAAATGTAACTTCTGTTCTATACCATCCATGGTTGTGTTTAACAATTTGGATGGTGTTAAAAACGCAAAGTGATGTTTGCAGAGCGATATTTGCAAGAGCAATTGTCTTAGAACCAACTAATTCCACCCAAACTTTCCAAATGCAATCTGATCAGCGAAGAATGGATAGTCGATCACTAACCTGGTTACAGATGCTTGCTGACAGGGTGATAGGTATTGGTCTTGCCGCTCCTCTTCCCAGTGCTTCCCTCTTTCTCTGGCTACTGAACATCCTCAACTCTTTCTTCTCATCCTCTCCCAGACCGTTGCAGTACCGGACCTCATTGTCGTGAGGCGGTAGCTGCTGCAGGAGGGACTTGATGCGGAACTTCTCCCCTGTGCTGTTCACGTAGGGAACCTTATCGTCGGGTAGGCTGCAGAAGTAGCGATGAACCTGCAAAGACATTGGTGGTTTTGATGGAAGGAGTCATTAAGAAATGCAGAAAAGTTGAGAAAGATTCTCAAATGCATCTGCAAGGACATTGATGATACTGTAGAGCGCAGTCTTTGAAACATGCATAAGTCCAGGAAAGATATTCTCAAACATATTCCTTGATGGTCATTGCTGCTACTGCTCATTGCAACCACACTGCAAAGTGCATACCGGTATGTAGCAGGGAGATATCAAAATTATACGTATTCCTTCAAAAACAAAGCATGACTGAGGATCCCTTTCATTACCTACAAACAGAAATAGCGATATTGACGAAGTCCCTGGGTATCGAATTATCGGGCTGGATGCATCAGAGAAGTGGCCCCCATAAGGCCCAAAAAAGGAATCAAGGTTTCTAATCCATGTTCATCTTTCCTGTGGTACTAGTTTGGTACACCCCCCAAAAATCAACAACCTAAGAAGGAGCTGCTTTTTTTGGTAAAATTGTACGTGCCTGCCCTAGGGTTTTTCTTAGATTTTCTTGGCGTACCCCTAAGCAGCCTCCATCTATGTCTCCTCATTAGATTAATAATAATTCATTTCATCCATATATACCAACATGAAATAAAATCAACATACGATGCTGGACAAATAAATTCATTACAATAATGAAAAAGATGTTGGACATATTAATTCATTATAATAACATAAATCTTTTGATTTGGTCTCTGACAATTTTGTTTTTTGTTTCTGGCATCACTGTATAATGACCACTCCGCAAATTTTCATCAAGAACATTCCATGAAAATATTATTTTCAACATACAAAAACTGAAATAGGGATACCAGTTGGTTTTACCCATTTAGCCTGCAAAATGATTGGATCCCCATATATTCTGTACATTACAAAGTTTTTAAAAAGGCCAGACTGAAATATGTGGCAAGAGTTTGAATTGGGATATCAATGAGCACAAGGTCTTACCTGATCTGGTTTGAGCCCGGGTGGTATCCATGTGTACTCCTCCAAGACACACCCACTATCATCATCAGATGCAGAGCTTCTCTGGAAGTCAGTCATCATCCGGTTGACATTCTTCTCTTGGTCCACCGCCATCACGATGTGGTCCTCCCGTGGACACTTACAGTGCAAACAAATCTTCCTGTAAACAAGAGAGAAAGAAAAAAAGAAAATACGGATATAAGTTCAGAAAAAAGATTGTGTAAGGAAAGGGGCACAAATCTTCTTGAGAGAACAATGAAGAATAGTGCAGGCAAATAGTTCTATGATTAGACAAAAATGAAAAAAGTAATAGGATAGGATAAAAAGTTGGTGTGAAAGGCTGCGAACAGAAAAAAAAAGGCAATGTGGAGACATCAGTATAAGAACCATGTGTTTTCATAAAAAGCAGTGTAAGAGAATATTCCTTCAAAGAGGCAAATATTATATAATCAATATGGTTATCATAAAACCAAATTATGCATTCCTTTTGAAGTACTGTGCAGACAAATTTTCATGTTAAGAGAGAACTATGAATATAAAAAAAAACACAATGATAGGTTTTCTGTGGAGAGCACTCAAAATGTGACTGGCTCTTGAAGAACAAAAGAGAGCAATATGATATTCTCCTGAGGCTAAACATGAAGATTGTGTGGGCAGAAGTCAAAATGGAAATGTCTTGATTTCAAGTTGATGACATTTTTACAAGGTAAAAATTCTGATTGCAGAGGAAGCAAAAACAAACAGATAAATCATACTTTGAAGTGGACACATTTGCAACTCATAGGCTCCTTTGCATATGGAGTGTGAGAGTATATAGTAGAAATGAGGAGGCATTGAAATGGAATGAAAACACAAAACATGATTTGAAGATGAAGAAATTCCATTATTGTATCAATTCCAGCCAAACTATTCCATCATAATTCCAATCGACCACAAAATGAAGAAAATGAAATCGTCACCACAAAGAGAGAGGGTAATGTTTCCATCATAGCATCCATCGCACATCAGACGCAGTATGTCAAGACGTAGGATAAAACTCAATTTGAGATTGTCGGGGAAGAGAAAATGAGCAGTCCTATCTCATTTGGAAAGCTATTACTCTGAAACAGGTCTAATGCCGGGCTATCAAGAAGACAATCAAAAGGGACTTGGGAGAGGCGAGAAGGAGGGGTGTGGGCTAGACTGATGGGGATTTAGAGCAGGGATATGATGGGAAAGGGTATGGCTCAATTTATGGGGAAAGGGATAGCTAAATTGAATGCATCAGAGGCACTATGTTTGGAGCCTTGTGCAGCTATGAAGCACATAGAACATTGTCTCGTAGTCATAAAAATGCAATTTATCCTTCTTCTTCCAGTCAACACGTCATCCCTACATTAACATTAGAGACGTAGGAGAGGGAATAAACAACCTATACTGCTACCAACTCCCTTGTAGCATGAAATACAATATGGGGTAAAATGTATGAGGCTTATGTGGCAAAAACATATATAGACCAAGTTCACTACATAACACATAGCATCAGTTATAGAGCTTTCTTGACTATGCATTTTGAGAACTATGTTCAGCAAAATAAGCTGTATCATCTCTCTTATTTATTCATGGAAAACTAGGGTAGCCCCTAAACCATGCTGAACTTTAGAGAAACATGAGACAAATTTGGAAACTCTATTCTCAACACAATGCAAGAATGTTGCAACACTCAATCTATTTGGAAACTACATGCATACATGTATCTCGTGTACAAACTTGAGTCACTGTCTCCAAGCTTCTGCCACTGTGTTCTTTCACTATATCCATTTCTTTTTCAACTTCATCCATAGATCAATATCAAAGAGCAACTCTATGTAAATCATTTTTCAAAGTTATCTATGATGTAACAAAGCTTTGCTCACAAGCTAGCACAAACTCAATATTACCAAGGTATACACAAAGCTAGCCTCCTCCCCCAAACCAACACTCTTACAGCGGTGGTAACCTATACCTCCAGTACCCCAAGGGTGTGATATCTAGACAACGAGAGGAAGCGATGGGAGACAGAAAGATGCTCCTGGATGATAGCTGATCAATCGATGCTCGTCTGCCGAGCAAACAGAGAGGGAATGCTGGGAGATCTATGCAGAGAGGATGCTGGGAGATAGATGAGTTACCAAATAGCAAAGTGCCCCTCCTCTGTCCTCCCAACCTCCAAGGGGTTTGTAGAGGACCCCTGTTTAGTAGATTGGAAACGTAATAGGATGATGTATCGATGGCCATACAGCTGGGGAAGGTGATCAAGCACTGATATGGGGATGGATCCAAAACACCGGAGATGACGGGTGAAGGAAGACCTGCTTCGATGCTAGGTTCTTCAAATAAAGGAAGGAAGACTTCTCAACCTTGGAAGACATGTAAATATGTACAAGTACAAGCTCAAGGCAGAGATAATTACTTTGTCTTTAACCTTCGTCTTCTATGCAAACAAGGAGTCTGTCTGCAGCATGTTTTCAATTATGTTGAGTAAGAACTGAGAGCGATACATTTGCTCTGAGAACATTGTACTTTTTCTTCACACAAATTATTACTTCTGGTATTTCAACTACCGGGTATTCATTTATAGGGAATTGGAAGAAAGAATAAAATGTGTGGTAACATATGTTTATGAAAATATTTCTAAAAGCATATACCACCATGCATTATATGACATACGCTGTAGCATTCTTATAATTGAGTGATTAAACCCTCATCTTATTCCGGTCACGTTAATTGCACAGAGTAGATCTTCGTCTGAGTATTCAATGGCATTCCATTACATTGAAGAGATGAAGGGGGTAATAGCTAAAGAAAGACAAGATGAACGATCCTTATCCCAAAGTGATATCCATCTCAAGTTAACCACATCAGGTCACGATCTAATTATTTCACTAATGAAAAGACATCATTAAAGAGAGATGTTGTTCTGCCATTCTATAACTCATTGGTTTATCAGGATCCATCTGTGTCTCTAGCTTCCCGACTCTTAGATTTGGTCCACTGATGAGGCTAATGGGAGAAAGAGCCTTCATCAATCCTTGATAAATGTCAAGGGGAATACAATTAAGTTTGTCTTCTGCTATCAAGGAAGGGGTTGTACATTAACTTGTTGACGAAATAAGTCTACTAAAATCAGTTTAGGTATAATGAATATCAAGGAGCGAGCAGAACAAACAAAAACCATCGTCTTCATTAAACAGACATACCAGTATAAATGTAGATTGTACTTCATTGTGCAAAATTAAGAATTCATCCATATTATATTGTTTTCTGGTGTGTATTTTTGGAAGGGGGGGGGGGGGGGAGGAGGGGTGGTTCAGGTTTTTTTTAAGTGGAACAAAAGTGTCTAATTTGAACTACACGATCGGAAAGGACAAACATCTATCAAGCATTACAAAAAACTTGCAAAAGTGCAAAACAAAGCTCAAATGGAGTGTTCAATTCCTAGTTTGTACTTTTAAAAACAAACAAAATATAGCAAAATAGCCTATGAGGACAGAAGGCATTAAAGTGTTGCATGTAGTTCAAAACAGAATAATTACGCTCCATGTTGGTCGAAATATACACCAACCAGTAGGTCTTGCCCCAAAATAAACTTGTGTTTTCAGTATACTTCAATTGTTTTCTGCATGCAGGCAGGAGTTCATTTTGAACAAAGTGACTCACACAGTAACTGCATGCACATGCATGACTTGAATAGCAAATACTTCTAAAGGCTCAAAGGGGTCACATAATCCCCTTGGTCCCACCTCATTGACTTTCATGCTGGCTTTTAGTTATTAATATTTGCGCCCTTGGCATTTCCCCCATCGGGAGTAACAAATTGGGCCTACAATGTATGTCTTCATGTTATAATTCTCATTACTATGTATAAGGCAGTCTGCGTGAGGCATACAAAACTCAAAAGAGGTTCTCCTGATAAAATCTCATGTAAAATATATAAGTGCGGTCTAGGGTTGAAGGCTGAATCAGGAATTTTGAATACTGTATTGCTGCAGGTTTTTTCCTTCTTACCTACCCAATATGACAATGTTCATGCCTCAGATCACAAACCTTACTTCAAATCATTCTTTTGGGGGGCAAATATTTCCTTACTTTCACTACTTTACTTTGTGTCTCTATTTTGCTAATCTGCAAAACTAGGGAGAAATGTGTACTTGTACTTGTATATCCTTATCCAATACATGTAAAGAATGTATGTAACATAGTATAGATACAACTAAAGTGCTGTGATCGTACTCTTTCAGAAAGCATGAGCTCCAAACTTGGACGTCCACGGAAACAAACATCCTGACATATGGAAAGCGACTCACCTGGGAATTGAACTGATTAAGCAATTTATTCCAATAATATGGCTAATCAGATAATTGCAGTGCTGACATTCTCAACACAAAGGGGTCTGCTGGCTGCATGAGCAGTGTGTTGAACTCCGCCTTACCAGTGTATTACTATCAGCGGTAGACAGGTCAATCATCAGGGCACAGCTAGACATGGGTATCTGGAGGTCCCCAGGTGGAGGTTCAATGGACCAACCCCTGCATGCCTCTCCTAATGCTTCGGATAATACCTCAACATCCAGATCATCCCTTCCACAAAGCTCACTTCTGGGATGAGCATGTACAAACAGTAGAAATATATAGCCCACAGGTATCTATCTCGCAAGCAATTCATGAAGGCGATGGACTGTATGACTTGTTATTTTAAACTAGGAATCTCTGAAGGCAAAATTTTGAATACATTTTATATAGTTTTCACACAGACAATTTTAGAAAAAAAGAAGAAGAGGAATCTAAGACTCAAAACAATAGTTTGAACACCAAACAACAGGAATCCTTCCTCCAAAATAGGATTGTCACTTGGCAGCTATATCCTACAATGATGCCTGCATGCATAATTTACATTCTAATATCATTTGGATGGCATGTCTACTTGAACAGTACTAGTCAGTACGCTCACATGCATATATACGTGTATTACAGTCCAGGCTGAAATATTTATTTTCCTATCTGTCAGGTGACAACCACACAATTGGAGCAAATTTTGAGCTTAAAAAGTGCATCCCACCTCTGGCCCTCGATCCATTTCCCCTTGTGACAAATGTTTATGTGTACATACAAAGCAGATTCTTCCCCTCAATCCCTCCTGGGCTCAACTAAGAATCAATTTCAATCAACTCGGGGTATTTCGAGCTCTAAAAATTCCCTTTTTTCCGAGTCAATCTGCCCTCCACTCCCTACTATAAAGGCTCCATTTATTGTAAGGCTCTTTTGTATTTTGTGGAAGGGTGCTCAAAAAAGATCTTATCCTAGCTTGCGGGTGAAAGAGAATGGATTGACCCCAAATTACACTTCATCATCACTACAATATTATCCTAGCTTCCACACCAAAACCCTATACTATCAAACCCTGCAGGCCAACTCCAATATTCAAGACATATGCGACTTTCATATAGAATACATACAAATAAGACATTCTAAATGACAAAGCATTCATAATGGTTCACATAACTGCTCTTTCAGCATCATACATCTTCATTTTGCACATCCAAAGGACAAACTCAGTCTGCTTATGAAGACTAGCAAATATTGCGGTTACAAACTTTATAATAGCACTACCGGTATACAAAATTATACGCATTTTGACATTGGGTATATAAAGATGTTAGCTATAGCTTGGGCTGGTTGCAGCTGATATGGTCAGCATGGATTATCAGGAGATGCTGAATATTGTGGAAGTTGATGCAGCACAGCTGCAAGTAATGATGATGGAAATGAAAGGCTCAATCGCAGCAGCTAGCCATTTCAAAGAAACGAACACACATCAATCATTCAGATTAGATTTCATCATCACTCATAAAGAGTGCATCAGTATCATGCAAGATTTAAAGTATTTTGTATGAGATTCTGAATCATTCATGTTACTGAACAGTTTAATGTTGGGAGTTATAGGAAGAATGCAAGACTCCTCATAATATGACATTTCAGGATTTAAATATAGCACATTTTTCCACACTTTTAAATACTTTGGTTGACTGATTTTATGGTCAATATTGCCACCATTGGATCATAACTTAACCCATACAATTCAAACTTTAAATCCGAACTACTAAATTTTTCTGACTATCATGTCAATCTCACATTGGAGAGAGAGAGAGAGAGGAAGAGAAGCACAAACGACTGGTGGGTTTTTAAAAAAACCTTTTCTACTATTTATGATATTCACCACCTCTTGACCGGCCAATATTGCCCTAATAAGACCCACTCAGCCACCCGCTTCCCTCATATTATCCGTAACCTTTGAGTGGCATGTGAAAGTGACACCGAGGTCTACACTTTCCATTTTGAGCTGGAATGGGTCAATATTTTGAATCTGACAGGTCAGCTAACAAAGTTTGTACAGGCAGGCTTGAAATGTAGAAGAACTAGAAAAAAATTCTTTTAAATTCCTTTTTTTTTTTTCATTATCAATTGTGCAATACATCAAATGGCTGAATTATTCACAAGTCAATCTACTAAATAATTACACATTTAAAAATATGTATTTGATAAAAAGCAGGCTATACACCAACTATTTGGAGTTTTAAGATTACAAAAAACAAAAATAACACCAAAACCCATTATTTCCATTAAAATAATTTATGCCATGAAAAGACAAAAATAAATGATAGACCTATATGAATTCCAGTATCTTTCATAAGAGGATCTTGTAATGAAAATTGCATAACTTGTTTGTAGAATTTATTTTGTTGTTGTTATTGTTGTTTTTTCTTTTTCTTTCTCGATACTCTTTTTGGAATTTCTGTAGTTAAGGTGGTAAATCCTAGGCCTCGGGGGGGGGGGGGGGGCACCTTCTATAATTTGTCCACATTTTAGAGCAAAACTGATAGAAGAGACCATATTTCACTCATAAATAATAAATTAAAAAAACAAAATAAAACAAATCAGAATGAAGATCCTGAAGTAGGACAGAAATCTACATACAAACAGAGGGGACGACAATGAAAGTGCAAATACCAAATGACCCCTCAAATAAAAAGGAAGAGTGGAGATTATAGAGCGAACCATGAACCACCATCGTCTGAGAAATATGAGATGCAGCCAAGGGCCAAAACACTTGAGTGTCATATTGGAGGGGCGCAAAGCTATCGCATCTTACCTTGGACGTGCAATTAGCGTTGTCGCATAGACGCTAGAAGAGACAGATAAACTCGCCTGAATCACACTGCGATTATTACCCTTCTTTTCAGGAAACGGAAGAATGAATTTCTTATTTCTCCACCGATGTAGGGAGCCTGTAACTTGCCACGGCTTCAGGCAGCTTCAATATTGCACTGGTGGTGTGTAATATTGATGGACATGATCGTGCATAATGAGAGTTTACTAGTTTCGGGATTCATTAATCTTTATGAAATCGTGTATGTGATAAAATACAAAAAGAATACAAAGCTAATTTGTAGCATTCTTGCTTAATTTGATGGCCATGAAGGTGAAATGATGAGAAGTTTTGTGATGTTGGCTTTAGGGCAGAAACCATAATAAATCATAAGAAAATGCAACATCATTTTTAAAGTCTAGACTCTAGACTTCAATATACTTCATCAGTTTGACTTCACCCCCACTAGATTTTGAGGAAACCAAAAATGTAATGAAATGCAGGAAGAAGACATAACAAACTCTAAACATTCTCGCTTGATTCGACGGGCAGTTGGGGACAAGCTTTTAAAAAGAATTGCGTTCTTGACATGTTATTTGCTCCAGGGAAGAAGGAAATGCACCATTTCTTTGTGAGTCCAGAGATTCACATATTTCATCACTTTCACTCCTCCCCCCTCCCTCTAATCCGTTAAGTGACTGGTAGACTGCCATTATTCCCTAAATGAGTGAAACGAAACTGACATTGATGAGGCTTTCATTGCAGAAGGCTTCTCTACTGTGTGCTATGAGAAGGCAATCAAAGTGACTACAAAGCACAGAGCAGAGCATATATCTATTATCATAATGGTCAAATTGAGTTCATGCACAGTTAATGAATAGTGCAAATTCATCTCATGGTATGTTCCTTGATTTAAACATTTAGGTCTTTGATGTTTATGAGTTGAGTGTATTTAATTTTTAATCAAAGACAAATGAAGAGAATTGAAAAGATGAAACCTTTTAGTGATATCATGGTGAATACCTCTTTAATGAAAGCATGTCTGCAGACTAATATTCAAAACAAAGATGAGAAGCTTTATAGCCTTTATTCTGAGAAAGGAGAACCTTTACAGTAATTGCACTACTAATGAGAATTAGTTTAAAGCATACACTTAATAATCACTGTACAAACTAACCTTTGAAACAAATATGATTCAAAAGAGAAAAAGACTTGGATCCTAAGAGGTTCAGAGGAGGTTCATGGCAGTCTATGAATTGAACAGAACCTTTGAGGGAATTCATCCATCTTCAGGACTTCTTCAAAAGCCATACTCAGTAATAGAAAATTACAATAATTACGAACACTTTTGGGATCATGTTTCCCACACAGATAAAGAAAGCTTCCTTACTTCAATATCCTGGATATATACATTGTGTACATGCCAGAGAATACAGGGACAACTCCCTACATGTAATACCCAGTCAGTCAAACTGACAAGACCGACACCAGATCGACTCGCAACACATCCAACTAAAATCAAATTATCCCAAATAACCAAGAATCGGTCGGTTTGGGCTAGTTTATTAAGATCAGTTTGGTGGTGTGCCTAGGATGTTATTCCGGTCAAACAAAAGAAAAAGAAAATGCAGCAGCTTAAAATCTAGAACATCTTCAGTTCACTCGAATAGGTTATGAGGATCTGAAGAAACCCTGGACATGGCCTTTAATCAAAGCAGACTGGGCAAATCAAAGAAAAGGAAGAAAGTATTGACTTATGAGAGGAGGTATACGGGTATCTAGTATCAACAATCCATAAGATCTGTGTCAAACATGTGCATGATCCAAATATTGCAGACCAACGTAGACATTAGCTTCAGGCTAATGACTCCCTTTCTAGTGCATTGTGCATACCTAGCATGTTTCCACGTATTGTTATTTATATCTGGAAGTACCATTTGGTTTATTATAAACACATTCATGACCAAGGGGTAAAAATAGAGCAAAATGTGACACGATGGAGAGTGCAACATGCATAAATCTTCTTAATCTGCATCGAAGAAAAATGGGAGCAAATGCAGAAACTTAAAGACACTTGGAATGAAATGTCTATACCTGAACAGGGAACAAAGACAGATAAATACAAGATTTCTTCTAGGAGGTTTGTTCATTGTAGTTTTTTAAATACAAAAAGTTGAAGAAAGAAAGAAAACTTTACAGACTGTGGACGAAACCATTGCAGTCCTTCTCAATCTTCAGTAGATAAGAGTTGTCTCATAAGAAGAAAGACACCCCATGCTGTTCAAGACATGACATCACATTACTTATGAACCAGAAATTAAATCTTTCCTTTGATCGACTTACCTGGTAATTGGTAGATCAATACTAAATCAGAATATCAAAAAGCAAGTGAAAAGCTGTAGAACCCAATATCACAAATATTAGGACTCCTACAAAAGCTCTGAATATTCATTCCAATGCACACTAAATCAGGGTTGTACCAATTACATAGATGTAAGGGCTTTGTTGCAAAATACAGACTGGTGACTGACTGTTCCTTATTTTGTTCCAGATATGACTGCAGGCAGGATTTTCCCCTTGTTCTACATGCATTAGACAGAAGCATTAACAATATCCAGAGACTAGACAGTTATCACTCTGTAATTCTCCACACGTTCATCTTTCATGGAGACTATACCATTAAAGGCAATCAGTAGTCGGTCATCACTTTGTTCTCCTCCGCATGTACGTCCAGTGTCCATCTACAGAGGGTCAGTGAGCTAGGTCTGCTTGATAAGGCGTGGGGCTTCTGCCTGCTGCCGGTCAGTCGCTATTCTGATTGATCTCACATCGGATGTTAGCAGTCCACCCCCAAATCCCTGCTATAAACAGCCCACTATGTCAACAGCACATTATAGCCATGGCTAATCTCTAAGACAAACTTTGACCACACTACTGACTGGTCACTAAACTGGTCACTAACTGGACACTTCAAACATGCATGTCTCCATGAAGTCCATGGTTCCAAGAAGCTGCATCCATGGATGCTACACTCCCTAAACTGTAAACACAAAGGTCAGAGATCATAAAAGCGGAACTAACTTTAGTTCAGGTTGAAACCTAACAAATGGTTCGAGAGCGTTTCCTTTTTAAAGCAATAATCAGTAATATCAAACAAATTTTCAAAAATGTATCATTCCTAAATAAATTTCACAATTTCATTATGATTTTATAGATAATGTTACAGATTTATAGTACTATAACCAAAATAACTTGGAGCAAAATACTAGCCAAAGCAAATTTTAAACTATGTAAGAATTAGCATGAGCAGTGCCTCATGACACAGTACACCTGCACCAGAGCCTATAAACTTTCACTACAGACCTATAAATGTACAGTAGGATCCTAGAAATTCAATCTGCATCCCTAGCGCTAAGCCCAGTGTAACATAAAGCAAAAAGATATAAAATAAAAGAAAAAGGGAAAATGGGTCTTCAAACGATTAAAGCTCCTTGGTTGGGGGTAGCAAATCTTTACATTATACTTCTGACACAAGGACGATCAAACAATCAAAAGCAGTTCGGTGAATAGTCAAACTAACTGCGTGCAAGAGATAAATATTAGTCCTTTGAGTTAGAGGCCAGACCATATCAAACTTGGAGTCATAGTACGTGATGTAAGGGGGATGCAAAGACACTCCCAGCCAATGTAAATGATAAGGTATGGTATGCGGAAGGGCTAATGCATACTAAGTTTGTTGAAACAGATGGGGTCAATTGCGTAGTACTTGAGGTACATTTGTAGAAAGCAGGTGAAATATACATGGCATCAAGGATAAGCCTTGGATACTCTCATCAGAGACATGCTATAGAATAGTATCCTTGCCATCATCATGACTGCAGGGAAAGCTAATCTAAGATTATCACTGCTTAAAGATAAAGTTGAGTTCTGGTCATGCGATTGCATTGTGAAAGAAACGGTGTGGAATGGATCAGAAAAATTTGATCATGAAGGATATAAGTATTGGTGTGTACTGCAAGGTTCTGGAGTCATCAAAATGATTTTTTAAAATGTAGTGCCTAGGGTAACAGTAACTGATCTTTGCACCTATGTGATACATGCAGGATAAATCAAGAACAGGAAAATACATCGTTCTGAACCAAATATTCCTTTTAATTCAGAGAACTTTATCCAAAATATACCACAACTTAGACAAAAATATCAGTCTTCTCACATACCTTATGCTTCAAATTGGACTGTCTTGCAAGTTTCCAATTTTTCTGATATTCTAAGAAATCACCTGCCCTGGTTTCTCCTTTTTCTTCAAATCAGTCAATGAATATTTAAAGTTCTTGCTCAAAATCTAGATCCACAAGAGTTGTAACTCGGCAATGTCAATGTCCTTCTGGTGTAGTTGAAGGGTGAGTAAAGCTGGACAATCTGTGAGCCAGTCGAGTCACATGCACGAGTCACCCCAACACACGAGTCACCAAGCCCCTCCTCTTCATCAGCTGGTGATCAATGACAAAGTACTCCACCACAACATCTATGACAAATGAGCTAGAACAAAGGCGTAATTCTCGGCTGGCTAGATTCAGTTGTCTCTGCCAGATCAAGAACATGGTTGACTTCATTCAGCCATGGTAAAGTGTTCCTAACTTCCTTAGACCTTCAAGGAACACACCTTTTGTGCAGCGTCCTATTAAATCCTGTCACCATTTTATCCCTGGACAACAGGGAGGATAGAGGTATTACACACCCCAATTGCTCATCCATTGTCCATTTCTTTAGATCTCCTTGACCAGCGATTGTTCTACTGGCCATTGAAGTTCACCCCTGAGTCAATGGCTTTGGTTGAATAGGTGAGAAAGCTGGGCAAGCTTCAAGCCTCTGCATTCTTCTGATTTACTACGAGAGGGGATTACTGGCCAGGTCGGAAACAAGTGGAGACATGATAGCGCAGATCACTATTCAAAAGGCCTGTCCTCATCAGTTTGAAATTGCCAAATAACCCGCTATTTTAACTATCCCGAATCGCAAATTTCATCAACCTGGGATTCATTGCAATAAGCGGGATATTTGGTCGAGATAATCATCCCAAGATATATTGGGCTAGTTTGCAAAATATCCTGCTATTTGTCCGGTGCGCCTTCACCAGCCCGAAGACTCGCACTATGTACGAACGCTGAGCAAGATATCTCAAGCTTTTTTCTCAAGCTGGAGTTTCAAGTTTCGAGGTCGAGTCTCGAGCTAATGAAGACGCGAATAGTAACTTCGGGCTTATTTTCCCAAATCAGAAATAGCGGGCTATTTGGCAATCTTGAGCTGATGAGGACATACCTCATGACTCGTCTTCACTTCTCTTCTTATTTCTTGGCACTGATGTCTTGTATAGACAGGATAGCAAATGCAACCTGGGCACATAGCACACCACCTTAAAATCTTATATAAGGACAAATAGTACCTAATAAAATGAACAATTACTTACAGGAAACTAAATTTTCCTATTAAACAATTATAGTGCAAAGATTTGCCATCTATCTCTATTGTAGGATAATCTCTGTTGGTATTCTGAAACTCAAATCCTCTTCTACTATTGATGCCAACTAATAATTGATGGATTAAGTTAAGAAAGTCTTCCTTATTTTCTACTTATCTTTCTTCTGCAGGAAAGGACTAATTACTTGAAGTTGGTGATAAAAGAACAAGTCAAGACATGTATGGTAGTATAAAGCTCTCCATGTAGGTCAACAGGAGTGGATGAAAGCTTGCCTAATTACCGGTAATTTTTAAGGTTGGCAGAAACCTTTACAACCTGTTATAATCATTCCCACCAATGAAAGTTTTCTGTGCCACTGCTTTAAAAAAGAAGAAAAAAAGAAAATCCAAATTATCTGTCAACTGATAAAAACAGTTTATTAGAAATTCCTTTGCCTTCTTTGTGTTACCTCTTTTAGAACGGTAGCCAGGATGATCTATAATCTTCAGACTATAGCACACATATTATTGCTTTGTTTCTACTTTATTCCAGATAGCTGCAGAGCGAAATTCCAGTGTAGTCAATCTTTGTACATCACTATAGTTTCAAAGTATCAACAAAGTGTATCACCAAGATCTTTCTTCTCTGAAACTACTCTTTGACGTACATTGTGGTATGTTTGCCTCTTTTATGACTCCAGCGCAGCGATGGCCAAACAAACTTAATTCTTCCCAAACTTTACAAATGTCATTATCAATCTACCAACACTGACCAGCGACATGGCTGCCAAGTCAAACATGGCCGAGTTTTACTTACTTGTGTTTGATAAGATCCCCACATCAAATTCTCTGACAAACACTGCCCAACCAATGCCGAGTTGTAAATGATGAAAAGAACTATCTAACAAATCGTAGCAGATTAAAGTGTGACTCGTATGTTGGCTCATCAGGTTTTATTTTTCGAAGAATACGAAGATGAATGAGGCGGCAATCCCAGACTATCACATAACAAAAGGAAACAAAGGAACAAAAGTATGCCAAACATGCAACTCTATTCCGTTACAGACCCACCCTGTTAAAGACTGGATAATTCAGTCAGAGCCTTGTAGCATTCTCTCATAGTTTCACACACCATGAATGAAGAGTCTTTGAAGACGTATCAAAAAAGGGACATCAATTACAACATGAAAAAGTATACAATCTGGAAACATTCTCATCTCCTTTGTAGAGATCGGCCAAGCGATCTATTGACAAAGAAGATACAGACCTCGGTCTGGCAGAAAGCTAATTCATATCATTTGATCGTTCTTTATCCTATAGAAAAACAAGGTGGCTGCTAACAAAATGAATATAATAAGAGACACAAATGAGGTCACTGAACAGAAGCAATCAGCTATGATAACGGCTTGTTATCCATGAAGCTATATACCTCAAGCCAAGGATAAAGTGATAAAGATTCACAACCAATACTTTTGATTTGATTTTGTTTATATAATGCAGCAAATAGCCATGTTATACCAATTCAGTTTTCGTTTTTTCATGTTTTGGTAGAGGTGCAAAGGAAAAAGAACGGTTAATTATGGGCTCAAATCTTCTGGTAAAGATATTTTACTGGCAGATATTGCTGCCATCCCAAACATTACAATCACATGATATATCAACCTTCAATATAAATTTGAGACTGTTTTTCTTTCCTTTTTATCTAAATATTACCTTCAATTCCATCAAAATGAGAAATAGAACAAATAAAATATTAAACCCTAAGAATTTTCTAAATAATTATTTAAGTGTCTCACTCTCTGTGACATAGGAATAACCTCTTTCTTGATTTACATACCTCAGTTAATTACAGAGTGAGCATGACATAAGTTACAGCTTAAGAAAACAAAATATGATTTTGAAAATGCAATAAGCAATAAGCAGGAATGTCATGATTTCATTTTTATCTCCAAGCAATGAACACCCACACTATCACCAAAAGGGACAGAAGGAATTGGAATTGTTACAACAACACAAAAATTGTGAGACGTTGTATTGCTCTCTGTGCCGATCAATCAGCTTTTGCAATAACACTATAGACCCCGGCAGAAGTCAATTCTTTCTGTGTGGCACTCTACTTTGACCAGCAATTATCACACACACTCAAATTGTATTTTCAACGAACCACTTTGGGCAATTTAGACTTAATAGTCCAAATAAAAGAAGCAAAATAGCTCAAAGCACTTAAGCTGGTGCCAATTTGTGTAACAGTTGGCAATGTCTGAAAAATAAGCAACAGAAAATTTGCCCACTGTTTTTCTTCTTTAACTCTATTTTCTGTTTTACGATGGTTGGGGAAAACATTGGGCCTACTTTAAGAATAGCCTCTATGAATGTTTGTTCATGATATGAAAGTGGGTCAATTATGTAATAAATATTTCACCTGTTAAATCATATTCAAAAAATAAGAAAATAAATCAAAATTTAAAATCAGATGACTGATTGCCTTCTTTCCACAGATGAAGATCATTTTCTCTATGCTGTCAGCAAAAACACAATGTAAGATTAAAAAAAAGGAAATTAAAGAATTCATCTTAGCTTACAAATATTGTAGAATTTTGTTAAATCTGAACAGAATACAAATGATTTGTAAAGATATAAGCCCAGACACTACTCTTTTACATACAGGAGACAGTGACAATAATGTAATCTGTTGAGAGCCAGCTAGAAGGGTATTAAATCTGTGTTAAGTTCCTTCTGAATCTGAGCAGACGATACATTGGAGAAGAAGTTTCAAGTAGTGCCACTTCCAAACTGGTCATGGAACTTTGTAGGTTCAAAGAGAGTTCAATATAATGGAGCCCATCTGGAGTAATCTCCATATCCAACTTGAGGTGGAGGAGCACATTCATTATTCATGTTAATGAGTAGATCATTCCTATATTATTTCAAGTTATTTGGGCCATGCCCCTGTTTCTTTCAGTGGCTGCCTGCAGGAAGGCTATAGGAGCTATGTATAATACCATTGTCAATGGCAGTAGAGACCCTCTTGCGGGCAGCAAATGGTTTATAGGCCTGTCGTCATCAGCTCGAGATTGCCAAATAGCCCACTATTTCTGATTTGGGAAATAATCCTGAAGTTACAAATCGCGGCTTCATCAGCTCGAGACTTGACCTCGAAACTTGAATCTCGAGCTTGAGATATTTTGCTCAGCGTTTGCGCATAGTGCGAGCCTTCTGGCTGGTCAAGATGCACCAGACAAATAGCGGGATATTTTGCAAACTATAGTCCAAGATATCTTGGGATGATTATCGCAACCAAATATCTCGCTAATTGCAACTTCGGGCTGATGAAGACGCAAATTAACTGGAATCGGGATAGTGAAAATAGCGGGATATTTGGCAATCTCGAGCTGATGAGGACATGCCTTATGTGACAGCTAAAGAAGTAGAACTAATCATGGAATCCTCACATTCTTGATACCTCTTTCATTCTAAAGCCTTGATGACATGATGATAGTAGGATGTTTCAACAGAGTGCACAGCCAACGAACTGTGGATTTGATCCATTACTTTCAGCAGAAACATTGCCAATCTGGGTCATGTGGGTTTAAACTTACAGTGGTGTGACTTCAAGAAGTTTTGTCTATTCATACCAACACTTTGCTGATTTTTTACCCTGAATCAAATGGTTCAAAAACAAGATTCTATCTATAGTGTCATGACAATTTTGAAATCTTTCACTACATTTCAATAAGAAATTGCCACTGAAAGGTAAACAACAACACCATAAATTGTGGAGCAGAGAAACTTTTATATTTTCTACTCAACGGAGTGGAAAAGCTCTGACAATAATTCCCACCTCCTCGCCCGTAGAATTCTTTGAATCTTCGGCACCAACATAAACTCCTCTCTACAAAAAGCGGTAAAACTGGGTAATAAGTGAAGCCTTACATATCAAAGATTAGAGAAACCTATCATTACTGTGACAAGTTAAGGCTAGGCAAAGTACTAGGCTAGGTCACTGAACCCAATGCTTTAAGGTACCCCTGAATATTCCTTAAAAAAGAACAAGTATTAGATACATTTATCTTAACAAACAAAACGTTACAGAGTCGTTTAGTCTTTAAAATAACTGCCATTCAGTCTGGGGTTTGTTCAAATTTGCCTTCTTTGTTTGCTGAGACTGTTCATCAAATGCATGAAGATAACAATAACAGCAGTTATCTCCAAATTTATTTGATTTTCTGAGAGGTTAAACTCAATTCTTGTTTTACTTGTTCATATATCTGTGTCCATGACATGTTGGATTGAGAGATATGAAGATAGCTCAAAGCGTGCACTATTCTTCACAATCTCCAGTAGATCCACCACCTCCCTCTCTGAGATGCTCTAACAGGGGTCCGTGCCTTGACACAGGCATGCTCTAGGAACTTTTGCTTTCAGCCTTATTTTGTTGAAGATGTGGATTAGGGTTTTGATAAAGTTTTATGTAAAGTTTAGGATTTGGGTTTAGGTTGGCTGTATAGAGTACAACTGATTGCCAGAGCACATGTTTCATAGATCTGCTCCAGAAGTACCTTTTGTGGGTTTTTTCTTTGGCTTATGTGGCTGCCATGCAGATCATGAAATTCCACCATCAACGGTGTAACCTTTTACTGGCTTAGCATAAATTGGCTTTTAGGGTTGGGTATTAATAGTACTATAAACTTCAGATTAAATCATCTACTGCAAGCTAGAGGGGCATTAACTTTATGTAAAATGATGTCAGATAAGACCATTCTGATTCTCATCAGATAAGACCATTCTGATTCTCATCAGATGAGATGAAACATATCTTGGACATCTCAGTTGTAAAACGAGGTGGTTATTGTATGGCAGAAACACACTTTGGGGCTAAATAGGTTAATAGGTTGCCTACTTCAACCTATAACCCTAACCCAACTCTTTAAAATATCAAAACAGTTATACAAACCCAGGGAATAAAACTGAACTTTGCAACCTAAAAATAACTAAGCCCAGTACTTTGCCTGATTGTAGTTTTGCAACAGAAGAGATTAGGGTATGGATTCCGTGTCAGTTAACTTAAGCCTGACAAAGAATACCTAAACAGAAAAGCCACCAAACTGCAGAGAGGACAAATACAGACAGACAGGGTATCACTTTTCATCCCTCCTATTGTCAACTATTCAAGAAGATGTCACCTTTCCTACACCCCACACCCCCTCCTCCCTTCCGTTTATAGATCTAGCTGACACAAATACTATCCCTTCCATATTCATTACATGGGATTCTCTGAGAACTAATTTCCTTTTAAATAAAAGGGGATATCACTTCTGAAAGGAAATAGGAAAGAAAGCTGCTTTTCTCCTTTCGTTTCCCCCATGGCCTGGAAGAGTTTCGAAAACAATCAAGCCTCAAATAAGAACTCATTTGAAGACGTCAGAGAGGGTGAAGGAATCTGGAGCATAAAAACAGACAAGTCTCCGGTAATCCATACATTCATTAGTTCCGTAACTCTTCCTTACTCTGATCTAACTCACATACCCTGCTCTGATACAGTGGTAGCAAATACTCAATTCCAGATGAAGAGTAATAAAAAGAGGGGAAAGAGATTATTTTTGAAGAGGAATAGATTATTTTTGTAGAGGGATAGATCAAATCTTGCAACAACTTTTCAAACCATGGTAATTGCTTCCTGCTGTACCTATTTTCATTTCCTGCGTCCCAAAACATCTTAACAATTCATCAAGTGTCTTGCAAAACACAACTTATCCAATCTTAACGTCCTAAGGTGTACCATCATGAACAGAACCTATGGTTCTTTTGAATTTCGGTGAGAATTACACCTTTGCACTTTTTCATGAATAACTGGAATAAACCAGCGCTTAATCTATTCCCACTGGGGTTGGCGATTCTTCTGCTATGCATCTGAGGGAATATAATGAGCACATCCAATAGACCTGCATGGCTGATTTAATCTCTACTTATTGATTCATAGAAACTTGGTGGACGATCGTCAGCAGTACAATGCATCACAGTACGAGAACAAGTTTTCCATGCATTCACATCAAGATCAAGCATTAAGATTAAGAATAAATCTGTGAAGAAGAAAAGGGGAAAGAGAAAGAAACGAGGAACAGAACCGAGGAGAGTCACATGACCCAAAACGGGAATCATTCACTGATGTTTCGAAGAGACAGTCATTTACACCTGTAAAAATCTGTGAGGTTTTCCAAAATACCACACCCCAGAGGTGGATTTTTAGATTTTGGTTTTTCAGACGAAACACTGGAATGTGAGAAAAAAATAATCATTTTTGCTTGCTATGCAGCTATTGTCATTGGTATCGGTGATACGTGTGACCCGTCCTTAACACAAGAAGATTGGTTGAAACGCCAACACTTCCCTCTCTGTCTACGATGCTCTTGAAAAACACAGCTTAGGAATTTCAACCCACACAAAGGGGAGGAGTCGAAGAAGAATAGGACAAAGAAACTGTTTTGATTTGACCATTGTTTCCTTGGTCTGGAGATGAGAGAAAAGGAAGGGTTGTATTGGAGACTTGTTGACCAAAGATAGTCCAAGCATGGCATTACACAAAGAACAATCTTCCTGTTTATTTCCTATATTTCTTGTGAGAGAAAGAAAACAACATGTTTTGCTTGATAATTGGAGGCTTTGGCTACTGCATAATTCACAATTCTAATACATAATTGTATAAACGGGAACACAAAAAGACAGAAAAAGAAATACATGGAAATACATTAAAATGTTTTCTGCAACGTGCATTACAGTGAAAATACAAAGGAGCAGTGGGTGAGCGACTAAGGTAGCTCTGAGCCTTGCATAAAAAAAAAGACCTTGGAAAAACGAAGAAATACATTTAATTTGCAAACCAAAATCTCACTTCTACGATAGCTAAAGCAAAAAAGAGCTTCTGTTAACTACTTTTTGTTATATAACTGGTGCATTATTCATCAAATATACAAATTGAAAGAAAAATATTTCTATTCAAACCACCATGTCTGACAGTCTGATACATAATTTAGCATGCTTGATGCGTTTTGCAGCACTACCCAACCCCGTCAGGGCCACTTTATGAAGCGAATATCAGGATCATCTCCCGGACTATCTCGATCGTAACAATTGTTGAGTAGCTAGGAGAGCTCTGAGGGAATGATGGGGTCCGAATGGAAGCAAGTCATACGGAGGTCATATTCATGATCACCAATTCCAGCGAGAGAACGAGCTAGCTCGGTGGATGCATGGGATGCGGGTAATAGGGAGATGACAAGAAAAAGATTGGCATGGCCCCCTTAATGAAACCCAATGGATTTGGTAATGAAGGATGAAGTTTGCTGGAAACGGGGAAGACAATTGCAGAAACGGGGGAAGATGATTTGGGTTCCTGCTGCATTCATATTGCAAGAGAAGAGGTTTGGCTAAGGAAACAAAGAGGGTATAGTTAGTATGAATGCTTCATGACTTGTTTTGTAGATAATTTACTGAAAATACCTCTTATTATGTTCAGAACTACTGATTAACAATGATGGGACTTAATAAACAGAAAATTTCCTTAATATTTTTCATTGTTGTTTACTTTGATAAGAGAATATGATCAATAGTAAATAAATATTCAAGATGCAATTTCTTTGACAAAATCAATTTAAGAAAATTGGCTAAAAGAAGTTTACTAATTAAAGAGACTCCAGATAAAGTAAACAAATTTGACAGCAAATGAATTTGATCAACTTGAAAGGCAAATCAGTAAATCAAATATATTTGGTAATATTGCAGAGGCTCTCTTTAATTTAGTCTACAATCATAATTATGTATTTATGTTCATCCCTTCAAAATTGCCAAACTTGAAACAAAAAGCAGTTTCTTACACGCAAGCACAATGCCAAATCCTCGTAAAGAAGAGAATAACATTTATCCGAACTGTCTTTCCTCACATCAAAACACTCAAACCAGTGCAATTTCATTTCAAGGCAATACCTTCAGGAAAACCCAAAGAAAACCATGAGAAGATGAAAAACTCCAGAAGAATGCATCAAATGATTACCAGCCTACGCATCAAAGATGAAGTTTAATCAAATATTGTTTTCCGTCTAATAAAAATGCCATCTTTTTGTATTTGGAGGAAAGGTTAAGAATCCCTCAGGCATACATGACTAGAATATTGAGAAGGTTAGTTGCAGACTGACTGCATGGAATCAAATTTAAGAGTTATCTTTACTTTGGGATGAAACGAGAACAGAGGCTGGATGTTAACAATATATTTCTGTTATTATTATGCATTTCCTTACAAAAATAAGATTCTAAATGGAATAAAGAAGAAATCTTAACTCTTGCCTCTAGCTATTGAAATCAAACTAATACATTTGAAAACAAAGGAAATAAGTCCCAAAATATAAAGCAAAACAAAACAAAACACAACACAATGAAAAACAGCAACAAACATACAAGAGGGTTAAAAATAAAGTTCAGAAAAAACTGAATTCAAATTGTCAGTATTTCAAAATTCTGGAAGTTATTAAGGATTTAATATAATAAAAAGAAATATGAAAAAGTTATGAAATTAATAGAAAATACAAATCAAGGAAAGTGAATACAATATGAGCCATGCAGCAGAACTTCAATCAAAATATTGCAATAACACATTTAGACAGGATAAAATCAAATAAGTTAAAGAAAGGTCAATTTATGACAGCATTTATGCTCAGAATATGAAGATCACTATTTTACATGAGTTTAATTGCTATGCCCATCTCTTTATTATGCGCTATAATTCTTTGAACTTATTCCAATTTTCAGGGCTAGTCATACATCAACAATAAAGATAACATGAGAATCAATATATGGACAATAGGCTATAAATGAGGCTCAATAATTTATGCTAATAAGCCTATAATTCAGCTCCAATTTGCTTGGATCCAATACAGAGTGGTTTTCTACAGAGAACAACCTTCAAAGATTTATGCTAATGAGCCATCACCAAATTTGTTTAATTGTTTTCATTGCCATCGTCATCATTATAGCCAATATGTCTTTAAATAGGCTGATTTACATTACAGAAAAAATCAATTTGGACACCATCAGCGTTTGCTTATAAAATTGTCGAGAGTCATGTGACCAAAAAACAGAATAACTCACTAGTGTTTTGAACATGAGCATTTACACTGCAAAAACCAGTGGACTTTCAGCCAGTGTTTAAAAAAACCTAATACTCCAGATGTGGGTTTTTCAATTTGGTTTTTTGTTGTGTTTATGGGTAGTTGCCTAGCAACTTCTGACATACCAATAACTCTGGAATGTTTGAAAAAACAATGGTTTTTGCTTGCAGTATAAATGCAGCTACTGTCATTCTCTTGGTAGTAGAGCGCTTTCGCAAAGATGACGGAAGGCAAAGACGACGGTAACACGAGCTAAAAAACAATCTGTGCATGTCCGAACCAGAATTTTCTCTGTCTTGTTGATTTTCATGACTGTACACGGCCATGAGAGCGTTCGTTTCCTAAACACAACGACGGAAGAGCTGTATCGCTGTAGCTCTCCCGTCGTCTTTGCTTCCTTCATGTTTACGAAAGCGCCCTATTGTTGATTAATGACATACTATTGTCCAATCCATACCCAGCTGACTGACTGGAGTCAATGACTGGTATTGGTACTCTGATGACAGGTGCAGTGGAGTCTAGGGTGTCATCTAGATTGAATGATTTCGTCATGGTCACTTACAGTTCAAAGCTGGGAAGGATTAATCATATATAGATGCTTGGAAATCCTCATCGGTCTATACCGAGTCTGAGAGCAAGCATTCAATGGAGCCTACCATTACATGAGCAATATTCAGAGCTTCCAGTATTTTTTGTTGATAAAATAAAGTCTGCAGGACATTCACCCTATGATAATTACAGGAGTTAATGCCCTTCATCTGGCTATCAGATAGTATTTAGAGTTTTAGACCAGGCAGATGGACTGAAGATTTCATGTGAATTAATCAGACCAACAAATAGAAAATATGTAGGAACATTTCTTATGCCATTAAATATCTTTCATAAATATGAAGAAACATAATTTTTCACTTCCTGGATGAACTAAGGTCATCCCCTCCTTTATCACACACTAAAATAAAGATGATAAGAGTAAAAACAGACACAGATGGAGAATCAGAATGCAGTGAGAGAAATAAAACTGTAGAGAACTGAGAATGAGAATTTCAGAAAAACTAGATTATAACAGATATGAAAGATATGAAACACCCAGAACTGAAATCTGACAGCTAAGACGGACTCCACCATGGCTATTCAAATACAAGATAGGAATAAATAGATAATCAAGTCAAGTCAAGAGCATTGCAAATTTGACAATGGCTGGGTCAATACGATAAAGCGGCTGGGACATTTCATAGCTCGGACATCCAGATTTCAATCACCTACAGGCGTTGGAAAGATGATGGACGTGTATGAAGAGGGTTCTGGAGAGCTTGCTGTTTGGTACTGGCCAACTATTCATGAAGTGGCAATAATATGCTTTGTGTTGCTAATCTGCTTTGATTGACACCTATACAGTGTGAATCCTTGACAATATAATGACATGTGCATATATCATAAAGGAGTGTCCTCACTGCTCCCCATTCCTTTCTTCATCTACCAGTGAGGACCCAACACCACAGAAGAGTTTGCACACAACTTGTTTTTGGTTGTGCATTTAAATCATGACTCTACTTCTAATAAAGAGAACACCGGCAAAGAAAACAGACAGAAACAGTGACCATTACAGATTGACCCAGTCTCAAGATTATGCATACTGTAACAGGAATCTGCCGCGATGCTACTTGCAGTGCAAACAGATCAAGCAGTGACCATTAGGAATTATCCTTGTCTCAAGTCTGCTCATAAGGGACTCTGCCTCAATGCTAATGTCCAGCAGATTAATTTGATGCCACTCTTCATCCTTTCTTCTCGATTTCTTTTTAATTCGCCCATAAACCTTCAGCAGCGCTTCTAACAGCAGCCATGCCAGCTGCTGACCGATCAAGTCCATTACGACCCCAAACCACACACAGCGGACAAAGGAAGATGGACACTAATTACAAGCCATTACAATCATCATCTATAGTCTACGCCTTTAATGGCAACTCTCTATTGAAATAGCATAATGGACTATCATTCCGAACAGTGTTTTGACATTTTCTTTATTATGCATGATTTATGCAAATGAAGATGTATGGACAAAGAGGCTTGTGTTTATATCTCATTTAGGTATTGATGCCAATGTCATAATACTGGATGTAAAAGTGATTATCACTCAATCAAACAAAACATCTCCTGTTTCTTAAAGGCTTAATTGTTGACCATCATCATTGCCTCTTCTGATTGGCATCTGTCAATAAAGAGATTGCATTTTGTTTTCTTTGATCCATCTACACTAAGGAGTTTGATATCAAAGGGAAATTATTTATCTAGACCATTATCACAATTTTAACTGCAAAACAAAGAAGGGCAATTGTATTATTCATCTTCAAGATAAATACAACCATGAACTGACCATTTCCCTGACTAAACACATAAAAGAGGTTTTAATTAATGATGGAAACTAGAGTATAACGTTTGCACATCTAATTAAATGAAATAAAATACTTTTTAGCTCTTAATTTCTATTCATTTTCAAATATCCCACTTACCTGTATTAATGACAAGTTGAGGAGTTACAGGTAGACATCACATCAAAAAGATAACATGAAAAGAGAAAGGGAAAAAGAAATGTTGTTATAGCTCATGAATATGATCATAAAATTTGTTCAGTTGTCATATTTTGAATAAACATTATAACTCAAACACCCAAAGACAACATCAATTTTAGGGGAAAAAAAGACTTTACAAATTAGTTATTCACAAAATATAGCCTATATACAAACACACAACATATATATATATATATATATATATATAAGTTAGAGTTGAATGTGGGAGATCCATGGTATAATTAACAGCTCTAGACTAATAAAAGGGATAAGATCCTTACAGAACAAATGAACTCTTTTCTCTAATAAATTTATGCCTCAACGGATTACACAATCAATTAAACCTTAATATAGACATAAGTACAGTTATATTGAATCAATATCTTAAGCAATGCGTGTCACATGTTCACTTCATCAAAAGAAATCCACCAAAAACTGAAATCGATCTGGAATTCTTCCTATTTAATAGCCTTGGGGATAAATGAGCGAAAACAAAAGAAACAAATGCCTGTTCTTTCCCCTAACAGGCACTTTCCAATCAATAACATTAGCTAATTTGGTCTTGGCTGATCAGTTCATCTGGGGGTACAACCCCGAGTTGATGCCTCTGGTGTTGGAGTAGGCATGGCTTATGATCGATCTTCAAGTGTTGTGATAAGAATAAATGTTTAGATTAATATGCACAGAGAAACGCATCCCCTCTAAATGTTTGCATGGCATCGGGGAAAGGCTGACATACATGAACAAATCCATATCTTCCTCCTGAGTATAATTCTATTTCATTATTGCTTTTCTTTTCCAAGAGTATGCCGATAAATACCCTGGGCAGGTGAAAGCAAGAGGCATATTTTAGCTTATGGCTTGATAGCTATTCCTGTTGTTAATCGTAAATCTATTCATTAATCCATGGTTAAAGGGAAGCGGAAACTTCATAAGACCATGCACAACAAATCAATAGAAACAATAAACATAATTACATAAAACATAATTATATTTCATGGTAAGTGTGGGGACCGGAGTGGAGAGGATGCACTGTAAGAGCGTAATCTCAATTAAATCCGATGACAAGGGGAATAATACACTGTAAAGTACTTTAGTCAAAACTTGCAGGCTGTACTTAAAGCTGAGACTGATTGTACAAATGAACAAGATATGTCCCTTTTCTGTTTAAATACAATCAATTCAAACAACATCAAATGCCCATGAAATTTGCTAAATTACAAAGGAATTTTTTTTACTGAAAGCGCAAAAAATAGTACTTAAAACTTTACGTACTATTAAAAAATCGACAACATTGAGGATTCCTTATAATACAAACAGTTATCACTATCAAAATAAAAAGACATTTAATAAAATAATAATCTAAAATATCAGTAAATGTTCCCCCGCACTGCAATTATGAAATGTACATTCTTTGCAGTGAATACTATCTTCACACAAGGGCAGCAAGGCATATATTGTACCATCACTTCTATTCTGATGAAGTCGTGTCCATCCAAGACCATGAAATATACCTGGGATTTACAGAGATGCACCATGGATGCAGTGAGCTCTTGCATGATGATTGATGATGCACTCTGTCCAGGAGAGCACAGACTTTACATCAGTGTCGACCATTACTGAAGATCTTATTAAGAATGGGATGTTGCTTTTCTAAGCAGTAGGAAATGTCTCTTTCTCTTGTTTCGTCTGTTTTATTCAGATAGAGAAAGCGTGTGAAGATAGAAGAATGGAACCGGATGGAAGTACAAAAAATATCCTTTGCCTATAAACTTACAATAAATTGTCAGTGAAAAGGAATTCAGGCCCATGACAGACCATTCAAATATGAATAAGTATGCCTTATCAGTAGAAATTAAATTTACAAATCATATTCTTGTCTAGATAGTAAAGCCAAGAATGATGTCCATGGTAAGGCCCAAAAAAAAAAAAACATGTTTAGCGTCCTGTTTTTTTGAAAAATAGGAAGGAGGAGGCCCTTTTTATTTTTTATTTCAAAATGGCCGCTCGGTACATTTTCCCTGACAGTCGGGGCCATTTTTTTTCAAGATGGCCGCCGACAATTTTTTATTTTTTTTTAAATCAGAAATAGAGCCATTTTAGCAGTGTTTTTCATGCTTTTTTTCTTTCAAAAAAAAAAAAAAAAAAAAAAAAAATAGGAGGCTGCCCCCAAAAAGGAAGCGGGCGGGGACGCTAAACATGTATATTTTTTTTAATGGCCTAAAACTATCTGCCTAGAGTCAGAAGGGAGTCAAATGATTAATGTATCTACCTAAACAGAGAGTTAACAACCTCCTTACTCTGAAAGTACTGTATGATACCTTGATGTTCAATTTCCCAAAGAACTAGTCCACTTTAATATGAAACATCTCTTATTATCACACATCTCTGAACATGCAATCCAAGATTATCCCAAAGGAGCAGGTTTTCAGTCGAGTATGGCCAAGAAAGCCAAGCAACATCAGAAGTACCCTCTACCTCTAGGATGACCCAAGAAAACATGGAGACTCCTTGGATGAGAGGAATAACAGAGCGGAAATCAAGAGCTACCGACTGATTCTCAGAGGAGTAGGGCTCGCCTCACAAATTGTACAAAAATAAACAGGAGCATGCTCCAGAATCCCAATAAGCAGCGTAACAAGAAAATATTGGCTCAGGGGTATATCTGGTAAATGGTACGTTTATCTTGAACTAGAAACTGGTTAAAAGTCAAACAAAGAAAGAAAGCAAGAACACCTAATTAAATTTAAATTGATTATCAATACCGTAATCCGTATATGATAAAGACATTGCCATCATTCAAATAGAAGCAATTTTCAAAGCGAGGAACAATACCTCCAGTGGGGGCCATTTTAGCTTCAAATCAAATTAGAGTCTTTGTAATTTATGTAAAGTGTTTAATTTAGTAAGAGATGGTATTCAAAGATATTGCTAGCAACCCATTTAGAAATACTATTTTGTTTATAATATAAGTCCTTTTTGTTTTTGTTTTCTATGGTACAAGTGGGGTTTTCACCTATTCACCAGAGCTCTTTTGGAGCGATCCAGGGCAATATTGCTCTCCGCGCCCATGTATCCCCCCCCCAAAAAAAAAAAAAAAAAAAAAAAAAATGGTTGCTACATGAACTTTTCTTCATGGATATTAATAAGGTCAATTGAAATCCACACAGCAACTATAGCTAAATATGATGTATCTGATCATCTTGCAATGTTAGGGCAATGTTAGGGCAATATATGGGAACATATTAACACTCAAACAGTACAAATAGTAACTTGAGTAGTAAACACAAAGAAGCGAGAACGGCTTGGATGTTTCTTGAAAGATCGAATGATATACCCTGTTAAATCCTTTGCCTATGTCTGTATCTGTTGCACTTTGGCGTAATTATGTTTTGGTGCCATGGAATTAGGGCGAGGGAATTAGCCCTGCCTCTGCGTGGGGCTGCTACGGACTGTTTAGATCAAGGCGGCTCAATTTCATTCCAAGATGGATACAGGAGCGAGTGATCCCATCGTGATGGTTGGCTGGAAAGGGTATGTTTGGACTACCTCTTGCCGGGGTGTTTATTAGAACCTAACAACATTGGAATGGCTATACATTGCTTCAAACATGATGAGTGTAGGGATTTAAACATCAAAGCGGATGAGAATTCAAAAGATCTAGACTGTTAAATAGCTTTTATTATATAGTACAGAAAATGCACATTATATGACCAGTAACCTTTGGAATACTATAAGCCTGGCAAAACAGAAGCTGAAGTCTTTAGAAAATGCATGTTATACTTAGGACCTGATTACTCTCTAACTGAAAATTTGTTTGTATTTATAAATTAAATTGTATCAGATTTTTTAAAGAAATTGATGTATAAACAGGAGCAGCTGTCAATATATTTCCGAAAATAAATTTTAATTCTATTTCTTCACCATAAAAATATTTATATGTATTTTATAAATAATAAAAAATAATCTTCAAGGACTGAAACGTAATGATTATTTCTGTTAATATTTCAGCTTTTAATCTTAACAAGATTTACAAGCGAAAAAATATGCCTCTTATAAGTTCAGACAATGATTACTTGTACAGCTTAAATTAGGGATAATTACTCTCTAGAAATAACTTTACATCACTGGTCACTCACACAACATGGAAACGAAGTCAACGTCCTTAGTCACAGGTACTAGCTTAATGATATGCCTCCAGATTTGTGACAGAAAACTTGGGTCGCCAACAAATATATCATCAATCTTAATTAGCATTGCCCTCATAAGCAAAACTCAACATCGGTGATGTCGACGGCACCTTTCGGCAAGTGGAGGCAAAAACGCCTTTGTGGGATGTCAATTTGCACCATCTGAAAACTCCATTTTGGTTTTCTGACTTGCTCGTATACGGAGCCTAGCTGTCCACCTGTTCTCCATCGCACCCTATTACACCCTGATAATTTGAATTCGCTGTTAAATGAATCAAAGTCTCACCGCAATATGCAGAGTCTAATATCCGTGCCGTAGCTCCTAATTGGGCGTTTCGTAATCGTGACAGCATACAGGGCCTCGGAATTGAAAGCGCAGACCGGCGTCTTGTCATGGTAGTGTTTAAAATTCAAAATGCACTCCTATAGCTTGGATCCTTGGTAGCGTACGATCATACAGCCCAGACAATGGGGTCAATGTGAATACCTTGTTAAGTGCCGACACTAGAACAAATTACATGGAAGTTGCGGGATGTGAAACATGCAGAGGCGGACACATTTATTGCTGCTTAAGATGACGGATGCTCTCCTGACATCCATCCAATTACAATGCCACAATGAATTATAGGCGTTCAGAGCGATTGCAAATTCAATTCCTTTCATCAGAGAGGGAACTTTACACAGAAGGTACTAAGAAAAACTGTCACGTAAATGTGGCATATAACAACACTAACCTTGTTAAATAACCCAGGACTACGATAGTACATGGCCATGACACTCTATCCAATTTCATACCCTAGTTATTGAGTTTTTCTTTGATTAAAGAATTTATCACTATTTTCCTACTTGACTATTCCTAGAAATGTCTTCCCGTAAGGGGATAATCAAGTACCGTAATGTTGCATTTAGCTCATGTTCAAGGCAACGAGTCACTCATGTTAAAAAACAATCTTTTGTCATTTGCAATGTTTGTTTTTCCTTTTCAGAGACCTCTAATAAATGTTTAAGAATCCCCCTAATTTTGTTTATCAGCAATTTTTGTAACCTGGTCCCCCCCCCCCCCCCCCCAGAATCCAGGACCCACCAATGTACACCAACAATCTCAAAACAGAAGCATCTAAACTGTCCCTGGGGAGGACCTCCTACACAAAGCTACACAAAGCTACAAGAAGACAAGAGGGTACCTGGAGAATGAATACTTTGACCTAACATAAGATGAAATACCCCTGAGTATCACAACTCAATAATGCACATATTTTGGAGCCTCTCTCCTGGCAAATGAGAGCAATCAAAAATTTATGGAGGGGGTGATAGAGCGTTTTTGGAAGCACTGAAAATGTAGGCAGCACTTATTGGTAAGTTAAAGAGATGGTTGAGTTCTGGGAAGAGGTGAAAAATAATTTGTGAGCATTACTCATTCTTATTATGCAAGTGTGGAAGAACATCAGTTAAGACATGTTCCCTGAAAAGCATGGCTCTTCAAATGCCATCATATTCTAAATATGCATGTAAAATCGTAAAAATCGGGGGGCTGGCTTTTTACGCCACGTGTTCGTGTAGTCCCATATACATCTTTCTGTGCAAGTGTTTGTAACTTTATCAAGACTTGGCCTAATTTCTTATCATTTTGATGATTCCACAACCTTGCAATACACACAAATTCTTATATGCTAGATGATCAACCTTTTCTGGTCGGTTCCACACCGTTTCTTTCACAATGCAATAGGATGACCAGAACTCAACTTCATCTTTAAGAGCTGTCATATCCGTGGGGACACTAACCCTTCAAGTCTAGAATGCAGGTCAATTGCAAATGATTTGGAGTCAATTTACAATATTTAAGTAGAGCCCAGGAATTGCCAACAGATATATTTATTTTACACTACATATATCCTTGTCTTGTTGATCTGCAAAACAATAGATTGTGTAAATGTTCATGTATATATACCATGCTATGAATTTTATTATTTGTCTGTTTTGAAGACAGGAAGGCACTATCTCATATCATTTAGATTATGATCTTGTGTAATTTTTACCTACACGTATTACTCCGACACATGTATGTCATTTGAAAAGAGTAGAAAACAGAACATAATATATCCAAGGAATGAAATGAAGCACAAGCACACAAAGTAATCAGATATGTATCAAGACTTTCAGTTTCAAGCCCAGAAGTACAAACGAAGCCGTGCGCTGGCAGAGTGAAAAAATGGAAAATGCCTCTCGGCCATTTTCATTATGATGCCGATGATTCCCAAACAAGAGGAAGATCATCATTGTCAAAACGATGAAACCTGAAAAGAAAAAGGGCACTAATTTCCCATCGTTTTCCAAAGAATGTTACACACTAACTATCATCATGGTAGAATATTAGTAAGATGAGTCATCGTCCATTACAATTATCCTTCCTCCCTACCCGATGATCCTCTTTTCCAACGAAAAGACAATAATTACTAAAACATCATGAAAACCTTTCTGTACACCAAACTCGAGGTCCCGTGACAAAATCGATATTCAGTTGTGCATCTCTCTTTCAAAATTACAGCTAATCATCTCTGGGAAACAGAATACCAATTTGAAATCATACTTGCGTGCACTTCTTTTCAAATTACACCAGATAATGTCATCCTAATGAGGCATAGAATGAGAGTCACGCACAGAAGAGACGCATGGTCTCACATGAGGGACTAAGCTCACCGTCACGTTCCTTCACTGACATCTTCATACCACAAAACGGTATCTATTCTCTTCTTTGATTGCAAGGAAAGCCATAAATTGCAGGTCACATGAATGAAGATAAAGTAGGGATCTTTTGATTGTACCTGACAGCGAGCAATAATTTGAAGAGCCAAGGGAGAGAGAGTTCTCTATTATTGCGGGAGAATTTTTATTACCAACAACTGTCAAAGCTTGCAATCTGTCCCGCAGTTGAAAGCCCCGCGCAATAGAATGGTTAGTAATGAAACAACTTTTTTTGTCATTATTGAGGGAGAGGCTTTTACCAAAATGCTTAAATTTTCAGTGGCATGTATTCTAGTGTAGTCCTTTGTAGATTCAATTGAAAATATTGCTTTATGATTTCGAAAGTCAATCGACTAGCACCAAATTACACACAAGGGGTACAAATTTGTCTGAAATGAATAATTTAAATGTGCTGTTGGGATCTTTCAGCATAATAGTGAATCATAAATGTCTTTTTTTCTTTCCAATAAACGTGCTTTTTTTTTCTAAACATCCATAATGCATTTTCAAAATAACATTTACAGTTCAAATATCTGTCATGTTGTAATTCAATATATCCATCAAAAGCATGTTAAGGATATGGATAATACATGGCATGCATGATGACTTTAAAAGTCTAATTTTGCCTCTTGTTTCTACAAGAAAGATGGAATTTCAGAAATACCCCCTCCCCCTTTCCATAACAAAATTTCCCCCTTAATCCTCTTACTGTTTGAATAGCCATAGAATTCTAAATTTTATGGAAACTCAATTAATACACAAATTCATTACACTGTCGACTTTACTTAACAATGTAATTGAAATTGATTGAAACCAACTCACGTAATTCATTAATATTTCATTATCAGACGGCAGGGTGAAAATTGTATTAGAGTTCATGTCCCTCACTCAATAAATTTAAACAAAACAAATGAAATAATCTAAACTGACAGGGACATGGCTGCAATTAATTAAACTGAGCAAATATCCAATATTGTGTCCAAGTTCAATGGAGCCATAGTAGGCAATGCTGCCATTGTTTTCCAGAATACTTCACAATTGAACTTATTTTGGAGTGCCCCATATACCATAGAAAAGAAAACACAAAGCCTTTTATGGGATGGTGTTATTTTTTATGACCAGATATTAAAGAATGAAGAGCTGCAATACAATGGGAGGAGACAATTGTCTGAGGGTTGTTCGCAGCTAATCAAACACAATCACCAGATGAACAATACATTGTGTTCATAGAGATCTATAGACGCACATATAATAGATTTTTGTGAATAAGACCACAAATAATTATAGCAACATAAAAACACTCAAATACATTGTATACCGGTACCTATAGCGTGTGTAAATTTCTAATTTGCATATCGATCATGCTTGTATTTCTCTGTTGAGAGCCAGAAGGGCGCTAACTCTGTGTTATATATGAGTTAACATCCCTTTAGCTCTAATGCCATGCTCTCTGAATCTATGTGATACATAACATAACATTCATACAGGTACATAGGTCAAAATGTACATACAAAGGTACACATCCAACATTTACAAATGTCCATGTCATTTCGATTAAATGATATTGTTAATCTACAAATTTTGGAATGTATAATATAACCAAAGCCTTGAAATTCTCGTGGACATTTGCATTTCATTACAAAAAACAAACATTTTTATGAACACTACTGCAAACATTCCAGGCCTTCCTGGAGCCATCAGATTTTTTTATATTCCTATATCCTGGAAAAAAGAAAGAAAAGAATCTGTATGGTAGGAACTCATTAAACTTCAAATAGAGTTTCAAAAGCAATTTACTCAAATAATACCCCAATCATCGTCTCAATAACTACTGAATTTCAGATTAATAGCAAGATAGAGTTCGTTCATTGACCCGCCATTGACACACATTCTTTGATCTCTTTCATTCCTTTGTTTGGGTGCGATTAAATGCTCCAACCTCACAACAAAACAACCAAATTTAATGTCGACTTATTGTGGATAAAGTCAGGATGTCCAATATCCATAAAATGAAACTATGGGGGAGATGATGGTATTTGTGGTTGTAATTATGACAATGGTGGTTGGATGGCATCAAATTTAAAGGTCTGGCTGGATAGAGGAAGGATGATAATGCCTTCCATTATACATCCATTTACTGTGAAGTATGCTCCATAGCGACTCTTGAGGTATGTCTTCATCAGCTCAAGATTTCCAAATAGCCCGCTATTTCTGATTTGGGAAATAAGCCTGAAGTTACAAATTACGTTTTCATCAGCTCAAGACTTGACCTCGAAACTCGAGCTTGAGAAATTAGCTTGAGATATTTTTCTCAGCGTTCGCGCATAGTGCGAGTCTTCGGGCTGGTGAAGACGCACCGGACAAGTAGGGGGATATTTTGCAAGCTAGCCCAAGATATCTTGGGATGATAATCTCGACCAAATATCAAGCTAATTGCAACTTCGGGCTGATGAAGAAGCAAATTAACTGGATAATTTGCAATCGGGATAGTTCAAATAGCGGGATATTTGGCAATCTCGAGCTGATGAAAACAGGCCTATAGTGACTCTTGGAGACCACTTATTTCATAATTGCATGATAGGAACCTCTACTACTGTGAGGCAAAGTGCTACAAGAAGGGTACGATACAAGCACTGGTAATAATGTACCTGCAAAATACAGAGCCTCGTCATAGGCAGTTCATGTTTGACAAGATTGTTTTACACATCAACACATGTATTTTGAAATAAGACATTGTAGGCAGAACTTGACTCTCATGGCACCTTGAGCCACCAGGTGCTCCAAAAAAGTATGTCACAAGCCTAAATCCATGAACTCAAAAACCTGTATTCTCAAAAGCTGCATAACTATGGTCAAGTTTAAACCTGCCTAAGTGCGTAGAGCTCGTCTATTGATTTTTGTAGTATCAAATATCAACTTCTTCATCCTGTGCAAATCACTATTATTCTGTAACTAAATAAAAACACAATAACTTGTTTTCATGATATTAATTTCTCATTTCAAGACTAAATTAATTTTGTTACTTTATTTTGTTACATACAACAATTCAAAGTCAACACTTTGCTTTCCATAACTTGATGGAAGTAGGTTTTGTTTTGTAAGACGGCATGTGAGAATTTACATGTAAGTCCCTGTTGTAGCACTAATGGCCTTTGGCAAGACATTAATCTATATTTGCCACACTCAACCCAGGTGAGTTAAATGGGTAACTGGCAGAAATTAATTTCTTAAAATGCTGGAGCATTGTGATGGCAGCCGTGCTAAAGCCAGGGAAATAATAACGGAGCACCAGGAGTGGCAATGTGCCCAGACATGAACGTTATACAAGACTCCACTGTTGTTGTTGTTATTTTTAAGTTACTGACATAACACCCCCTTAATATTGGAGATGGATGTGGACATGACTTTGCTTGAACTGATAACGTAAAATTATTAGTAAATGTAAAAGGAGATTTGAGGGTTGCATGTTCATTATTTCCAACCATCGAGATTGACCAAATTAAACTGACTTGAATTGTTAAGGCCAAGATACTTCTTGGAAGTATAACACATTTATTAAAGTGATATTGTGAAATCAAAGATCAAGGCAGCATCAATAAGATGTTGTAAAGACACACACCATAAAATAATGAAAGAGGAAAAGGCCAGAGGAACCTACTAAATCAGAGCATTGCTCAGTTCAGAGACAACTAGTCTGGTGGCCTTCCAATGCTATATCATCAATCGATTCATATCATGCGAAAACTGTAAAGAGAAGAGGAAAGGGACCTTGCTCGGTTCAACCAAATTGGAGATTAAAAACCAATCCCTGGCTGCAAAAGAGCTGTCTGCGAGACAAGCTGGCTACATTGACTTTTGTTCAACGACTCGTGAGGTATATACGGATGGGTCAGCGAAGGTTGTGCCTCAATGTCATCACCATTGCTTCTGCCCAATTAAGCAGCATATGATATGAAAGGATAGCAAAAGCCACACGTTACTGTCAGATATGGCACAAGATGGCTTGCCTGGGAAATGGTTTTGTCCGTTATGACTCTCCGCAGATGTTGACAACCTGGATTTGGCGTGTTGCGGCATTGTGCATATTGATTTCTTTCGTAACCCCGTTTCCTTCTAGAATTGTGGGAAATATCACAAACTTTTCATGAATATAGCCTATTTTGGCGCATTAGAGTCAGATGACTCATGACAAAGCAAAAGGAAAATAGTATCCACATCCTACATCAGGTAATGTTTCCAAATTCAAGTCTACGCATCTCGCATACTTTTTAAGAAACAAAATATTTGCAAAAAAATTGGGATACACAAAGAAATAACAAAATTTCGGTCTGGAAGAGGGGGATAATATTAGCCAAGAGCAGCCAGGTCTACAGGTCTTCCGTCAAAATTTGCATCGCAATTGTTCCTTGTATGAATCATCGATTTGACTCGCATCAAGCTAAATGCAGCCTGTATTAACTATGACTGTTCATGTTCTAGAGAAACCTAGCCCCGGAATACTTGGGAAATGCTATCTTGATTAAATTAATCAAGGGTACAGACTGAAAGACACTGCACGGGTACGATTCATCGGGAAAAAAGATTGAATGAAAATGTGAAATGAAAGGGGAACATTGTGTACAAATTTGGCAGCACTACTGCAGTGTGGTCATTTGCATCTATTTTTAGTAGGCAAACACAGCTTCAATAATTCCTTTTTTTAAATTTCATTATAAATAATATTGAATACTTTAATACATGTTCGCTACAAGATTCAACCTATCAAAATGAATTTCCAAGTGATGGAATACCTGTAAATCTCTGCAAAAAACATAAAAACTGCATAAAGGTGAATTGGGTCTATACCACTTCATTCTTGCCCTTTAAATACTTGAATTCCAAATCCCAATAATTGATATTTATAAGCAAGACTGAAAATCAAAATCAGGGGGGGGGGGGTAATCTCCCATGTCCCCTCCTTCCCTTGAATACTACAATTGCAAAATGTCTATAATACTTTGTACAAAAATAAGAGTTTTTAAAAATAAAATCCAGAAGGGGAGTGAACCTCCACACCTCCTCCTGTCCCTACGTTCACCTCTGTCTTGAGGACTGATAAAGAAAACTATTGGCCCAAGAGGCTTCATGTTGTATTGCTACCATGCACCCTTGTGCTATATGGTGTTGATAGATGGACAATAACAGCTATTGTTTGACCCCACAATGGCCAGGTGAAACCTAGGTGAAAGGTTTTCTATTCTTCTAGTTTGCGGAGATACTGTTTCTAGAAGCTTGTGTGGAGGTTTTGCATCCACTTATGGTATTACCATGGACCTACTACGAAGGTCCATGGTATGACGCTAGGTCAATAGTATATTCTACAAGCAAGGCTTGAGAAGAGAGTTCAGAATAGCTCACTGCAAGCATGACTGTTGTTTTATGGACTGAAAAGCACACAAGAGGATCAACACCTTCAAGTATTTGCATGTACATCCATTTCTAGAAGAGAAAAAAAAAACGTACTAGGCTTCTGTTGTACACAACCAGCAAATACTGCTCCTTGGAAAAGAAAGTAGGTTACAGTTTTTTTACAATGTTTTATAGTTGTATTATTGATTGAAAAGGTTTTATTATAATTGCACTTCGCAGCCAGTTGGCTGAATTATGAACAATTTATATTACTGATCAAAGTAAACGCAAACCAAAGCAAGAAGATGTTCCAAACATTCACATTAAAAATAAAGCGTTTTTATTGAATACACTATACATCAGCAGTGACAATTACATATGCATCATCCAAAAAATAAAGGATTCAACTGACAACAGGCATATATATTACATGTGTACTCCAGCAATTTCAATGACACAGTTGCCAGCTCTCAGTCATGTCACATCTTCCCCAGATATTGGCAACATTGAGTGATGCATGCTCGGAAAGCAATATTTCTGTGCCTCTAATGAATGCCAGGTAGGAATAACTTACCTAAATTTACTGCAAAGAACCAATTCCTCGGTAGAGTAATTTTGCTCACAGGGCGAAAAAATCCTTTTGGGACGAGGTCAATGTTAAAAAATGGTAGTATTATCCAAATTGGGCAGTTACAAATTACAATCACCCTGCAGATACTCCACGCATTTTCCAGCAATATCAGCCTTCGATTGCTCTCGTATGACAGACTGAAAGCTGCTAAAAAAAAACTCCTGGCAGCTAGCTCTTGGTAGTAAGCCTGGTGATGCCTGGCAGAGCGCAAGATGGTGTTATGATCAAGCTCTGAAAGATGCCGCAAGATTCTCCTCCTCGGTAAACCAGAGTAAATTGCACTGGCGAGAGTTCCTCCCAAAGGGCCTCCCAGGAAACACCCTGTTTAGCTACAATGAAGTCAGCCCAGGTTTTACCTCAGCTGGGCGCACAGCTGGAGATGCTGGTTCACCAGTGTGTGAAAGAAAAATGGACTAATCCATTTGACTTTGGGGTGGTTTCTCCCATTGCCTTTCCAGGGAGGGTAAAACTCGCTGAGTAAATATATGGAGTTTCATTTTAATTGCAGCCCCAGGTTAGGGCTTACTGGATATGCAGTCAGGGATGGAGCTCAAACCAAAAATAACAGGCACACATGTGGAAAATACACTCCAAGAAGTAAAAGTGCATGTAGCCTGTTTGAATACTCCTAGCATGCTCAAGTTCATAAATAGAGCAGTGTGTGAAAAATTCAAATTATTGATTAGAATTTAGAAACATGTTATTTTCATTATTATTACCATCAAAGATAGCGTGATATACCACATTTAGGTCATAGAAACTGGGTTGAAAAAGGTCAACTTAAACATCCGTAGTTGAGTATGCCCACATACATTGCAGATGACAGACTTTCAAAATATAGAAAGCATACATTTCTCAGACATTATAAGCTGTTTATCTGTACGGATAGATGGATTAATCAAGAGATACAATCATATATTCTTACGTGATAAACGTTTGGCAATTAGCCCATACCATCATCTTTATCCTGAGGAGATTCCAAAAAGAAAATCATCACAATCGACGTTTCCCCTTTTTTTGTCAGAGAACAATAAAGACAGATTTGACTTATCCCACAGGAAATAATTTCACAGTTGGGGAGCCACTACAAAGCCTGAATTCAAGTGAGATTTAGGTTTTTGGTCCAAAACCACACAATGCTGAATAAAAGAAAAGTCAGAGCTGCAAAGAAATAGAAACCAAGAGAAGGAAACGCCACCCTCAAGAGAGAATTAATAATGCATTGAGAAATGGTATTTTAATACAAATGACTGTGATTTATCAAGAATTGCGTGCAAAGTGGCATAGATATGATGCACAGAAAAACTGACAAATTTCAAAGAGATTGTTTTTATAGTTGGTATTTCACACAACTGTGGTTAATGTGTTATTTAATGATTTTACAATTATAAATAATAAATTTGCTTCATGAAGAGAATCTTAAGTTTCAAATGGATGAATATTGATATGACGTCATGCCAGCCTACCACATAGGGTGAGCGTAATAGGATTGAGGGCATATAGCGGTTGTAGGAGGAATGATAGATTATCTAACACATCCATCATATCTGACAGCATCTTACCACCTGCTCGGCTAGGGGATTCAATCCAATCCTTAATTGGAACCACATAATTAGCAGGTTGCGACCAGTATAACACCTCAAATTATTATTGCATTTTTTCAGCATAATCGGTGCAATCAACCGTTATTCAAAGTGTTCTACTTGTAGGTTTTCATTTAACAAATGATTGACATTCCATTGAACGTAATGAATAAATCAACGTAACTGTATCAACATACATTGTATCTAATCTTAACAATAGTATGTATTGAGAGTATGAGATTTAAAAAATCTATGGTTGTGTTTCCTGTGATTATTTAACATTCCACTGAATACAAAAGATACACCAAAATACATTGTTTGCAACTCAAAGAAAAAAAAGGGCATGCCTAAGTGTACTGCATGCCTGCATTGTGGCGTTTATATGAAGATATCTGTCTGATTTGTTTATACTTTTGATTGACGTCTCATAAAAGAACATTCCACAAGATAGCATTCACGACATTCTTTTTATATAATGGCACAGGAAATGAATTAATTGCTGGCTATTCTGTCTAGATATTCTGATAATAACATGTTTATTTGTATTATTTAGTGTTTATTGACCTACAGCAACAATAAGATCCCTAATCAATATGAATTCTTTAAAAACAACATATCGAGGGTTTAGTGACTCGAAGTCGTAACTCCATATTTTGCCAAAAATGAGTATTTGATATCAAAATGTTCAGAAAAATGTGGGCTTTCAAGGAAACACAAAGACTTAACTCCACCCAACACCCCATTGAAGTCAATGGCTGGTGAAACATAGACTTAACTCCTTAAGGCCCAAGTGGACCTCTATCTTTAAACCATTTTCTAAAAATGGCAAAAAGGAGTTACGTCTTTGTGTCACTGACGTACCCCTCGATATGCACTAAATTAACCCCTTTTTTTTTATTCATGGAGCTCCACTAAAGTGTGTGATTTAAATTTGATTTTTATACTGTTCGTAAGAGGGAAAATTAGATACACTCAGATTAAATCAATTTCATAGGATTCCAATGAATGAACTAAGTCCTAATAACTAACTACATAACTAGTGTATCCATTCAATGTTCAGTCCTATAATGGATGTACCTACCATAAATGCCATTCCTGTCTTCCGACAATGAGTTTGACTTCTGGAATGATGCAAATAATTAACTTGAAGGACCCCCCCCCCCTGCCTTCCCCTTCTCCCCAACAGCTGTGACTGTGTAAATGACAACCCCCCCCCCCCCCCCCCCCCACCCACCAAGTTTTATGGCCCATGGTCACTTGGGGTGCTTACAGTGATCATAAAAGCGGCTTGACAATGGACTTCAAAACTGGACATTAAAACCCAGTGACCTTTGTGATGAGCCGCATTAGCATCGCTCACATATTGATGAGGTGAAACAGAGGTTGGTTGGTGTTGGGATTATTGGTTGAGAGTTTTGATGAGTGACACAAAGTGAAATGAACCCTGTTGTCAGGATGAGGGGGTTGGCATAAATGTCTGAATGATGTATCATCACATTGTCTACCTCATTTTATGAAGCTTAAACATCAACGATTTGAAAGACATGTACAAATCAAATATCCAAAACCTGAAATTAAAAAATGGGCTTGCCCCCCACGGTTTATTTTAGACTAACTAGTCCTGTTCTAATTTGTAATCACATCATTCTGATGAGTACCTCCCACCAAGTATTGATTTTACATAGCTTCTTCAATGGCAGCTTTTCTTCTATTTTTTGTTTCACATTAAACTAGTTTTTGTATTTTTGTTTTCAGATGAATGTTTACTTCACTCATTTGAAACAGGTGAAAAGAGAGTATTCAAAAGCAGAAATTGGGTCACTTTCAAAGAAGGAATATTAAATTAACTCATGACCCTACCATACATCCAATGAACATCTACAAAAAATGTATGTAAACTTGTAAACATAAGATTATAATTATTCTACCATAAAACAATGCAACTATTCAACAATAGAACAAATGCACAGTTGTACTGCAGCACCTAATTTACAGATTCAGTCAAGCAATTTTGGCTATCATGTACTGTAGGACCGAACAATATATGCATTTCAAATCGAATCATTCCATTCTTTTTTCTCAATTCTCATAACATAACACATGTAGCGATATATCACCTATGATATAGCAGAAGCTCCACTTTTAAATGTTCTACTTCTGTGAACCTCTTTACAATGCAATTCGTACTCTAAATAAGAAAGAAAATTTGCTAGGTACTTGTTACTTTACCACACCTACATATGTAGACATCCTATAGTCTGCTTTCAATTCATCAACTACAAAAGTGAAGAAAATTTCTCTAGAGCCCTCTCCTTCAATTCGTTGAAAACTTGGAGACACACACACACTAATTGCCCTCTGAATTACAATAGGTGCTTCAGCTGTGTATACACAGGTAAGGCGAGCTTCCCTTCCTTTTGTCGAACTAGTGAACTATAAAGTGAGCTATATCTCTAGGTCATCAAGTATCTGCTAAGTTACCGACACATAAGAGACTAATCTGCGGTCTATGGCTGATTTCTTGATAAGATATTGTCCATTCAATATTTCACCTGAGTGAGAAGTTGGAAAGAGTTAACTACTCGTTGATATGAATGAACATCTATAATGGACGACTCGTACAGTTTATCATGGATTTAAAATCAAGATGAGCCATTAAACCTCAGGTCTTTTCAGGATCAGCCTTTTAGAATACTTCTTCATGGTTGAAGTTTTCATATTAAGCATAGATTATGGATAACGAATACCTGTATATCTATCTTTAATTCAACTTTAAACGCAAATATAGGTCGACAGGAAACTTCATACAAGTATATGATAGAAAAATAATCTGGGCAAGATAATCCATTTCATCTGCTGATATTCACAAAAGTGTTTAAATTGTTTCTGAGTTTAAAAGTTATGCCTTTCTAGCTCTTTGCAGACAATATTTCAGTATTCTGCTTCCAGACATTACTGAATAAATAAGTTTTCTTTTCTACATGGTTTCATCGCCACCTGGGTTTTGTTTTCATCAGCCCCCTCCCCCTCCCCCCCCCCCCCCCCACCCCCCTACGAAAGTCTTTTCTCTGTCATTTGGCCAGCAGTATCAGGAAGTTTTCTATTCACATCATATCAATTTTCTGCCTTGCCTAGAAGGGCTTCATTCAATCTGTTGAGAGCCATTCGGGCGTTAACTTTATGTAAAGTGATACGAGTAACCACCCTTCTGGCTCTCAGCAGTAACTGCATCATGCACTAGACTATGGGCGCATTAATAATAATCGATGAAGAATGGCTACCATGATAAATTGAAATATGAAGCCATGAATAAATTATGAAATTTCTAAGGCTACAAACTCGGGACATCTGCTTTCCTCATACACAAGTTTCCAACAGCCTCAAACTAATAACACCCAGGAGAAACATGCATCATACTCCTATCATACTCTCATCATACATCAACATGATTCCTATTTAGAGATGGTAGCAGCTCTCCTCCTAATTCCTCCTGATTAATCCAATTTAGCTTGTCTTCTAACCATCTTGTGCATGTTCGTCTACCTACAAAGCGACTAGATGCACTTATAAGGAGCATCTTAATGATAGAAACAGAGACGGGGAAAGATGTTCTCCCTCAGTCCCACTCATAAACCAATATCGCCCTTCATCATGCAACATGAGACTATAACATTGTATGATTGAAATAACATATGACTGAAGAAAGAAGTGCAGAGAGCCTTCCAGTACATAGAGCTAACATTCATGCCCTTGAAGATATGCCCAACTCTCAAATTATTGCACTTCTATATTTCTTTTTGAAACATACATGATCAACTTACAAATTTGCATGACACTACAACAATTCTATACAGACTATCATTCATTTACGGAAAATGTCTTCTTTAAAAAAATAAAAAAATTATATAACTGTTTTGCCTTTAAACATGTATCTTTATGATACTATTAGACTAAAAAAAAAGCTGCAATCTATAATTTGAATTCTTCTTTTTCCTTTTTCTCCATTTAATAATTCAATATTTAAAAAGGGGTCTTGAAGCACAACTAGCTGGTCTATGTCCCGTAAACCATCAGCAGATTCTTTCTTTGTCAGATTTCATTTCCTCTGTAATACTCTACCTTTGAAAATTTCAAAAAAGGACACTTTTTGAATTACATCCCACTCCAGATTATGATCAAACTAATGGCAAAAGAGATTTATTCTGTCCCGATATGATCAGCTGACATCTACCGGTATATAGAAAATCATTGAATTCTGTCAACTGTAAATTACCTGAAATAGTTTTTGGTTGGAATGGAAATCTAATAACCAAATATAAAGAAAAAAACTAACTGTAGCTGCAAAGGTTCAAGAAAAATGTAGGTTGAATTTTTATGAATTTACTAAGACAACACACATAAAAAAACATCAATGCAGTTTTGTATTTCACAACATTTATGTTGAATGTTCCCAGGTTTTAAAAAAATAATCACAACAGTTTTGACAATACTACGAATAACAGGCACAAGTGTTCAGGACAACTGAAATTGACCTTGTCTGTATCATTACACATGTATAAATTATTCTAATTGCAGACGATGTGCTTTGAAAGAAAACACCACTCAAATTCCCGCCCTTTTCAACAATTCTTTCAACACTTTTTGAATGAATCAGCAATGATAACATTGATTTTGAGTGTACTATGCCAAATAGTAGATGCAAAGAGAGAGGAATGAAAGAGATGAATGCAAAGTTGGATGATGTCAGAGAGAGAGTTTATTGTACATGGTGTGAAGAAATGATAATAGAACGCTTCCATATTCCTACCCCGAGGTTTCATCTCAATGACAAACCTACAAATTTCATTTTACTATCAAAACTTATGACTGGGTCTTTTATATAGTTACCTTTACTATTTTAAATGTAACATATGTTTTCCTACATGTAGTTCCATAATAAATCTAATATTTTATTTTAGTAGGCCCACCATACACAGTGCATTTGCTTCCATTATCATTCTTTGTTTTACTTTTTTAGAGGAATATTCAGAAATTATCAGAAACTGTATGTTATATATACTGATATTCAAGCATTAAATATAGGCTACCGGTATATGTAGTCAGAAAGTAGTAAAAAGAAATAACATTAACTTGAAAATATGAAACAACTAAAATGCAAGAGAACACAAATAACACGGACATCCATGTATAAGCAGTATTATTTAGGATTGAAATTACTTCATATTTCATATTATAGAATGAGTGAAGTACTGTGTTGATAATCAATACTGGTTTTAACAATGTTATTATTGTGTTGACTGTGATACAACATTCAGCAGTCTGTAGCTAATATCACAGAAGCAATGTCACAGCGTACAAGGATAGTATAAGACCAGGGTCAATGTTAACAGACTTCATCTAGGCATAGTATACAGCTATGATGAACTTTGCTCATCAATGAAGATTTCCCTCTATCTACATGATTTACATAAGTAGGTAAGTCAAAGTGACATGATTCACGAACCTGGACAAATATTTGAATCATCACTCAACTCTAACTTGTCAAAAGAATAGTCACATGCCGCTGTACTTCCCATCAATTTGCTAGCAAAACAATTAGATTACGACTCGCAACCAGAAAAGCAGGAGAATTCCCGAGCCCATAACAAATTCAATTAATTACAAAATGAGTGCAGAACTACTTGTGTATATATTCATGAATTACAGCGAAAATTTGAATGGTTTTATGATCAAGATGTGCACTTGCCTATTTCCTCGTCGTTGTCGTTCGGATCGCATAGGGGAAATCTCCGAGCTGAGTGTTGATAAATGAATGAGAGTTCCCCAACCCGGAGGAACTAATGGATTATTTAATGGGGCAAAGGAACGTGTTGCGATGGCGCAAGTCCTCGATTCCAGTCACTACGCAGCGGCTCCTCATATCCACTGTGACCGAGCTCAATGAAATAGTGAAAGAATTACTTCATTCAAATCAAATTAGGCACTATAGTAGCAGAACAGGTAACTCTTCTTTCAGCTCCCCAAAGTGCAAATACCTACTGACATGCAAGTGTCGTCGATAAGTTTTACATTCATTAATCAAGCCTTGCAGCATCGAAATGATACAAGAATGCACAGATCGACCTTTGTAATTCACTTTTAATGTTGCAATAGGGTGAAAGTACCAAAAAAGGGCAACAAAATAAAGACAATACCGTATTTGCCGGCGTAAAGGCCGCAGTATTTTTGGAAGAGAAAATATCAAAAAGTCGGGGTGCGGCTTTTACGGCGAAACAGAAAGAAAAAAAAAAAAAAAAAAAAAAAAAATCAAAAAATCAAAAAATCAAAACCAGCACGAATTTGTACATACGGGACTAGATCTACGAACGGTACAATAACTATACATTTCCACACATCTTACCGACAATTTTATCTTGCATTGTTGACATGAAGACGAAAATAAACTTCCAAAAACAACATCTGCCGATAGATTTTGATCGAAGTTCATGCCAATGCATTGCAAAAGTAAAAGAAGGGCCCGTTTAACGGAGCTCCGCTGCCGCGAAGCATCCACGCGAAGTCGCCATTTTCAATCCATTTCAATGACTTTTACATCACAGAAAACTGCAATGAATGGTATGAGTGCAGGATGGCCGCGCGGTTTAAGGCGGTGATTTTAGTCACATCAACATTTGTACGCAAGAGATCGAATCCCGACTTTGGCAAAAAAAAAAAGTTTTTTGTTTGTTTTGTTTTGTTGTTTTTTGTTTTTTTAAATGTCAAAATCGGGGGTGCGGCCTATACGGCGCTGCGGCGTTCGCCGCCAAATACGGTACTGCAATCATCATTGCCAGACTAGGAGAGCTCAGTTATGAATCATCTTATAATGTTCCAAGTCTCTAAGGAAATCAAAAGTTCCTTATGTTCCAAGTCCCTTTGGAAATCAAGTGGCTAGGTACATACCTCTATACCACTCCCACCAATTATACTAATGTCAAATTTATTGCTGCATATCTCCTTTTGGTAATTTCTATTCAAGATACATATTGCATTCCTTGTCATCCTCTATTAGTGAAGTCTTACGTTAGTGTTGCGGATTGTGATGCGCTCATGCGTGACATTCACCTACATTTCACACCTACATGTACTTGTTTGAATGGATGAAGATAGAGGGGGGCATGCATGAAATGTCATCTCGGACCAAAATAGGAACAAAGAATGTGTGAATATTTGAGAAGTATGTTTTATTTGCATAGCTGTTGGAATCCATCCAGAAAATGACATTGAAAAAAAAATGGGATAAACAACAGTATTAAATGCAAACAGTACACAAGCAATTATTGTTGATGTAAATGGCATATTCCACTGTCTAGCTTCACAGTCATTACTTTGTATTCACATGACGTCACACACTTCCAGGTTCAGTCATTTAGACCTAGAAGAATGAGTTTTTCCAACTTGAATCTAGTCAAAATCAAAAACATTGAAGGTAAAAGTTGGCTCATATTCAATGGCATGTCCCACCGGAAAGTTAAAATCTTTCAATTTTAGAGAGTGGTTTAATTGCTAATAAAATTGATAGGGACAATATGGGCTGACTTGTACATGTGCAGTAAGAATCAGAAAGGTCTCCAAATCGTTATCTCTGATGAAAAATTTGAAATTTGTAACATAGTGACCTGGACCTACATTGTTTTCAGTCATTCCACCTGACCATTTTGAAATATAACAAAAAGAAAGTAACTACATAACTAACTGCTACTGATGTTCTCCCAAATGGATAAGTAGGAAATGAAAACTGGGACTTTATATGATTGAAAACATAGCCGGGTATAATTTGTAATACTCATTGGCTGCCTTCAAGAAGGCTGTAACTGCCATTGACAATACATTGCTCCAATGGCCTTTTTGCAGGCAGCCAACGGTCTATCCTAGATCTTCCAGTTTCCCCATCTCCATCCCACCTTGACCCAAGCTGAGGACACATTGAGCCTTATCCTTGGGATCAATACAAATTGGATTAGACCTGTAATGATGGACTGGTTTAATTGGTACGATGTCTCCCATGAGGCTAATAATTCCTTTACTCAGCTCTACAAATTTTGTTTGTTTGTTTTTTGTTTGTTACAGTAAATGATGTTATAGGGAGGGGTCTACATTCTCTCAATGAACATGCTAATAATACCTCTGGTCTCAAGGTCTTCAGTTTCTCACTGGACAGTAAATAAGTTGGTCTCTTCTTGAAAGCAGACAGAATAATACATCAAATAGAATAAGGTGTGAACGGATCATGTTTAAACTGCTTGAACATTAGGCGTATGTGTTTTTATCAATACCATCATCATAATAATATTTACAATGGCATATTGTTGTTTTGTGAATTGTTTATTCATCAAAATTTAATATTCGTTTTTCCTTTACTCAATCAAGAAATGTTCATCACATATCTGATAAGAGTCTGTTACCAAACCATACAAAGACTGAGATACTTGAGGCAAAATGTAGTTCAACAAACTTTAGTCCGAACTCATGAAGTCATTTTTTTGAGGGGAGAAATAAAAAAAGCAGATAATCATAACCATGTCATAGTTCAGGTATCAACTTCAAGTTCAATAAAATATGTTGATCTGTTTTCCAAATAAACACCACGACGGCCACTCTCTGGTCATGTTGCCAATTTCATTGTCCACCGAATTCCAATCCGACATGAGATTACAAACAACGCACAGCGCACTGGTTCCAGATTAATCAAGTCAGAAAAATGAGGATTATTATTGAACAAGACCTTGGCTTGGTGACACACTGTCTGAGAGTACCCCATCATATATTTTTACAGTATATGCATCAGAAGTACAACACATTTCAATTGCCTGATTCCAATTCTGTCCTGTTTTTTTCTTTAATTATACTGCTGAAGTGGGGAGAAGGAGAGCTGATTAGCTGTGGCCAGACAGCTAATTTCATTGCAGGCCAGATTGCAGGAAAGTAAGACGTCTCGTCAATGTCAAATAAACATGTTTGGGCTTGGACATGGCGTCACAAGCTGCCCATTGCAGCAGCTACATGTACATGTATGAAAGATAGTGTAATTGTGTAGAACTTAAAGGAATAGTAGACGTCTCTATCTTTATCTTACTTAATTTGGATGAATTAGACATATATGTTACCATGTATTGGATGGTAGAAAGTTATAAACCTATCACAGAGTCAATATTCAAGCAGAATGCTAATAAGGAATAGTGCACATCTAATCAAATAACCGAAGAAAATCTGATAGTTATTTTTTGCTTTCAAAATTAATACAGCTCTTACATTTAATGTAGAAGCAAAGATTGATCACTTACATTTAGCTGCATGAATACTGTTCCATTTCTTCAAGCAGAAAAATAATTTGCCCTAACAAGAAAATGTAGGCCTAATCCTAAACTATCTGTAATTTGTTTTGTTAATGTACTGTACATGTATTATATGACTTCATGTTATGTAGGTCTACATACATTCATCTCCAAAATTACCCCCATCATCCTGTCTGGGCAGCATAATCGGTTAGCCCCCTGTAAACTTACACAATGAAACAAGGAGAAATCACTTAGCAAGAAAACTACCTCTTGTATGCTGCACACTAATTTGTTTTTCATTTTGACTCAAAAACACGAACTGCGCTTTTACGGCAACACACATTCTTTAAGCAGTGACGTAAATAGGAAATGCTCAAGGGGTTCTAACACTCAGGGAGCAATGGTAAGGGTTCTGTCAACAAAAATACCAAGGTTGTTTAATTGGATACAAATAGTTAATTACAAATTTAAAAAGCAGTTTGTTATGAACACTAAGTAGATGATTGTAATCCAAACCTTATGAATTCAAAGCTAGAAAATCCTCAGGAATTGTAAGCACATGTTTGCGTTTTGTCTCTCAGGTACTCACAGGCCATACTTTTTTCAAGAGGAGGGGGGAGGGGGGGGGATATTCATTCTGAGTTAATTCCGGGGCTCCTGTACACTGGACCACTGTTGGTATATAAGCAGCTCATTTGAAGCAGAAACACTGTCGACAGCTACCGGTATGTCACAGCTTCACTTGGAAAACTGCAAGTCATCATTTTGCTCGTAGCTTGTAAAATTAATCCCCCAAAAACGAAACAAAATTGGCAAAAATAGCAAACATGTATTGAAACAATGAGTAGATCTGGGCCCCGTCTTACAAAGAGTTACGATTGATCCAAATCAATCGTAAGTCCTCCAATCAATCGCAAGTTTGGAGTCTCCTATCTCTTATGTACATAGTTACGATTGATATCAATCGCAAATAAGTTACGATTGATATCAACTCTTTGTAAGACGGGGCCCAGATGTTTATTACTGTACTTGTAACCATGATCTAATTACATAAAAATAGATATGTGATGACGCAAATCTGGAGAAACAGAGTTCTCTTTTTATTCACCACCGATTGATTTCTCATGGGGATGGATGTTAGATTGAAAACAATCTTCTTTAATTTTATTTTAATGAGGTTGTTCGGGAAGTGAAAAGTAGGGATTCCTTTTCACAATGTTTCTATATATGGCAGCCAATTAAATGGATCTGCCTGAGCCTTTATGGGGAAGAAACCCATCATTAGAGCTTCAATGCTTTATAACACTGTTCTTCCTTATATCAGTAATTCCATTTCAATACACTGGTGAGACTAATGGAAATGATGTATTTCTCTCTCTCTCTCTCTCTCTCTCTCCCCTTGATGAACTTTTCTTTCCTTTAATTTGCTTCTTTTTCAAAAGGAGGAGGGAGCTGTCATTGTCACCATTCTCCTTTCTCCGCCTTCTCTAAAAGTACAGATGCAAATCAGTATGCACCCGAAGGAAACCATACAATTATGACAAATTGCATGTCTGTGAGAAAAGTAGAATTGCCATTCTCTAACTGATTATTCAGAGTAGTACGATCAAAGAGGTCAGCTGTGTGTTTTACTTTATGATCTGTAAGCCATTGCAATAGTGGAATCTTACTTTTATTGGCATAGGATTTCTAATGATGAACAAAAATATGACTCATTCTATGACTTGGTACATTTACAAGTCTATCAAAGTGCAATGAACAATGCAAACATGGAGGTAAATGGAGGTAAATTTTATTTGTTTACTAAAACATGCTGCATTCTTTATGTTCATTTGCATGTTGTTTTATTATTTTCTGTTACCTCCTATGTTATCTTTTCAAAATACCAAAATCAACTATCACCCTAATTCCCTGCATGAGACTTGCATGAGTTTATGTATGTGTGCAGCATCTTCTTGCAAAAAACACTCTGTTAACATAATTTTAGACTTCACATTATTTTCAGAAAACCACCCTGGAAGCAGATTTCCTTATATCCAATTGATATCATTGATATTATTCTTTAACTGGAATTCTGAAATAAAAATGTAGTTTTTCATTTTCTGTTTATGTAGTAACATTCATAACAATCTCTGATGTGGGTTTGCTTGCAAAATTTACATCAAACAATACAATTCTCCAACAAAGGGCAAAATAATTTTCCCTTTTGATAAGGAAGTGTTTAATCTCAAATTATCCACATATCTTCTGCTAAAAGAGCATTACTGAACATCTTTTCATACAAAGGTAAAGCCCTTCTAGATCTCAACATGAATGTCCTTTCTGAATGCCCTATGGTATGTATCTCACTTTTTAACTTCTTAGATGTTACTCAAAATGTCACACACTCCATGTATTAACTACTGTGCAACATCTATAGGAAAGAGCATATTCATCTGATTACTATGTAAACATTCAGGTAATGCATTTACTCACTTGTGTGTTGAACACTGGATAGCAACGGCAAATGTATATGTATCTTGTAAAAGGTTACCATATCATGTTTACTGCACTACTGTTTGGCTTTGCATATCTCTCTTATCAAGACATTATATCCATCCTTCTACCGGTATCTTAATGGATTGGATAGTTGCTATGTACATGTACATGTATATACTCTAGCTACAGTTAAATGGATGCTACATGTACATATGTTTGCTTGCAACATACTCTAGTCTTATTCTGTGGCTGCTTCAGTATGCCTATAAAATACATTTAAACATGCGTTTGGGTTGCTGATATTTCTTTGTTCACAGGAGATCTCTTTAGATTTGCGAGATAGTCGAAATGAGATTTCTTCTCTGTAATTACTCTTTTCTTGTTTTAGACAAGGATTTTTTTTAGATTTCAAGGGCAAAATTACTCACTGCTCTTCAGTGTGTCCCTTTTTTCTCCAATTGACCTCAATGTTACTTCAGTTACAGTGTACTCCCAACTTGTCGATTCCTAATAAATCACTGTTTGCAACCAGTTTATGAAAATTATGCTTGTATTTCCAAACTAATGAATTCAAAATATTATTATTTGTTCTTTGTACACATGCATACTATCTGTGTCTAAAATATAAAACATTCAAGATTGTGGTTGAAGAAGAAACAAAGATGATACTGAACTTTGTGCAAGTAGGCCCAAGGCCCAGGACATACTGAAGAAGAAAAAAAAATATCACACACCCTTCAAACGAGGTGGATTTTTCTCTTTTCTATCTTTACTGAAAACCATGTATAGCTGATGCCTAGCTTCTGGTGAGATTGTGACTGGCTTAAAGCAAACCTGTCAAAAGAGGGCGCTACATCCATAAGATGATGAGCTCACTTTCACTTCAGTGGATATACAGTACATATACACTATAAAAAGTCAGTGTACCAACAAATAAAAACATCAATAAACAAAACCATTAAAATGTAATTTTAATGACAGTTGTGTTACATATATCACAATGCGTTCCTTTAAAATCATTTATGATTCATATAGATAGAGGCTGGGTTTATTCATGATATTCAAATTTGTTTGAGCTCCTATTTTTATGGTATGTCATTGTCAGACTCTGTCATAAAGGTCACTCAATGAGACATTCAGAGACAAGGCAAATGTTTGTTCTGGTTAAGCACCTTACAATATTTTCCCAAAAAAGTTAGTGCCCAACTGCCCATTGTGCATTATCTTGATTAAACATGGTTGTATGTACCTGTATTTACTGATGAAGAGACACTGGGAAAAACAAGAAGTTTGATAATGATTACATGGCTATTTTGATGGGCTTGTGAGTATGGTAGCCATGGTACTATCACATCATACCCACTAACTTTCCAAGTATATTGAAAGAAATACATATACATGTAGCAAGCCTATGGCGAAATGATCATATCCAATGCAATGTAGGCCTACATGTACATGTGTACTTATCCTTAGAAAGATTTATCCCTTTTCCTCCTTAACAACCACATCAAAGTTTATTTTTCTTTCATTGATAACATTTGTATACTCTTTGAATTTGCTATCAAAGAAACATGAATATGATTATTAATCCATATTGCACTACCAGTAATACAGCTAAAGATAATAAGAATCACAAAATATTACAACCCCCCCCCCCCCCCAAAAAAAAAAAAGAGAAAGAGAACAGCCTTATAACTTTTCTGCCATTCATCAGACATCATCTCATCAAGTGCTTGCAAATAACGTCAACGGACAAGTACATGCACATAACGTGTCCTTCAAATATTGACATGGATTAAGGGCCATAATTCCCTTCATTCAGTGAAAAAAATACACGGGGGCTCGGGGCGAATTAGCCCCCGAAATGCCCAAAATAGCCCCCGAAAATCAGAAAAGAGCCCCTGTAAATTTGCATAGAGTTCAATGCAAAACAAATTTTAGAATGTCATTTTCATGCAGGCAAGCTTGAAAAGTAGCCCCCGAAAAATAAATATTAATTTTTTCCCTGCCTTCATTACAACCCAAATTACAATAATGCCCTCTAAAATCAGTGATATTAGAATCAAATAAAGGGGCCATCAGACCTGCATTTACCAGGTTTAATTGAAGGATGGGAGACAGTCATATGTCCCTATGGGCATGTAAAGTCCTCTTCATAAAAGATAACTAATAGGTTTCCCACAAGAGAATTCAACCATAACAAAGCTTCTTTATCCAGACAGAACTTCCTAAATCCCTCTAAAATACAATGAAACTCAACCAGATGATATCATCTTTTCTATCACTTTAAAAAAAAATCTTTTCAAGTCCACAACAAAAGTCTTTATCGATCTAATAATTTTCCAAAGAGCTGGCTCAGCATTCAAGGATGACAGTACAATCAATGGACATCTTTACTTATAAACCCTATAACCCTGTAAAATCCTAGTACCGGTAATTTTCTGTGATTGTCTAGCTTGACTGAAGCCCTAGTTCTAATTTCAATGTAACATCATTAAACAAAAACTATAGTATAACTGGCATTATTTCACAGGATCATGAAGCATGATGTATTAAAGAGTAAATTCTTAATTTTATAAGAAATGCAGTTGGACTGTAATATCACATTTTTAGTAATTGATTGATCTGTCAATTAAGTAAACAACAATTTTCTCAGCAAAAAATGAAAAAAAATTGCACATCCTAGATATTGGCATTTTTTTAAATTTCAACTTAAATTCATGGCATTAGTATTTAGTTATTTATCCTACAGCTAAACAGGTCAGATAAACTCTTGTAATTTATTTTTATTTTTGAAGTTGAAAAAAAACAAAAAAAACTCTAGTCCGCTTTCACATACATAATGTTACAACAATGTGGCTGAAAATCAGGTGCACTGCTGAAATTGAGGATAAAAGCATAGTATGAAAAAGTCATCTGGTAATAAATTAAATTGAATGGCTTTCCTGGAGGTCTTCTGCACACCATAAAACGCTGTCATCTTTTAAAGATGATTTATTCATTGTGTCTATACCACAAAGAACTAGACAAGAGCTATGCTTCACTCATTAAAGGTAGACCACTGTGTTGATAAAGGTAATAGATATATTCTAAAAGAAAGAAAAAAAGTTCATATAAATCAGTTCATCAAATTGATCTAGCAAATCCGTGCTAAGATCATGATAATTAGAATCAATAATTTTTAACCTCTTCAAGACTAACAGTCCCATCCCCCCAAACAAAAATAATAATACTAATAATAATAAAAACAATCACAATAATAAAATCAACAATAATAAGTAATCAATGCTGACACTCCAGAATGATCTTTGTTCTTTCCTTATTTAACCCACTCAATATGATTTGATTAAAGGATTTAAAACACTTTTTTTTCTAAGACCCAGACCGAGATATATTGTGGGCTAATACACATACTACTTTTTTTTTTTAAGTGTGCTCAAAGTGACAAACTGCAAATATTTGAAAGTATAAAGCAACATTTCATAATTCATATCCTGCAACTTTCTTTCAACCAACATCATGGTTTAACTTAAAATTACTAAGCTAAAAGAAGGCACAACCTTTAAGGTAAAATATGATTTAAACAAATGCATGTCAATGTCGTGTGCATACACATGTACATGTATGATGAATGTCCTATCGGTCAAAGTGTTTCATCTCACAAGATTTCAAAACAAATTATCTCTATAAAAAGAAGCAATGACAATTTCCTCAGACGTCGTTTTATGACCCATGATGGTCCAATTATCAAGTACCTCAGAAATGTCAATATGCTTCTTCTGGAAATTTTCTCATTATGAGTTATGATCAAATACATACAAGTTATATCTTTATAATGAATGTATTTATAACATCTGCTAAACAAACGTACATGTATGGGTTTTTTAGGTGCACTGGGGTAAGATGGGTTTAAAATTTCACGCAATAAGAAATGATACTCGGATAGTTTATGGGTAATAACGTTTTCTTAATACTCCCAATAAAACTTTGAGCATTCGCAAAGCCAAGAACTAATGGGCACCCATTGGTATAATGACAAAAAATGAGTGCAGTTTACAGAAAGCTTTTCTCTGAGAGAAATTGGCTGCAGATTATAAGCAATATTTTCTCGGGATGTGAGAAGTCCAACGCTCGATTTATCAAGAATCATTTCTATCGGTGCTTGCAAGGTCACAAAATGAAAATGTATTCAATTTAAATGGAAGCAATCCTGATATATATTTTTGTAATCTACAACACTCCATTACACAGCATACACAAAGACTTTCTTCAATAAGCACTGCTTTCTATATTCTTCTCATATTTTTTGCCACTCCAATATCTCATATTTTCATAGTAAACCAAGATTGGTATTTTTGTCTGCTTCATCATTATAAAGAGCAGCAGGACATCGGCAGGGTATCATAACAAATCAACACTTCATTCATCCATTCAGAATAGATATTCGCACCTTTTGAAGTCTGATTAGTATTGGGTCATTTCACACAGCCCGAGATTGTATATTGTATCCTGGTTAACTGTACAGGGGACTGAAATAATTGCTTCTAGGTGAATGTACATGGAGATTTGAAGTTTGTGTTTTATATCATTATGTTGCTTTTCCACTTGACAATAAGTCTTTGTTAATGTTATCTTTCTTCTTTTCTTTTTTTTTTGGGAGGGGCATATTTGTTAGAACTGAGTTTACCAGAATCTACATAATCCCATCAAACTGAAAATAATATGAGCAAAAACACAGAGTCTTGAACTATGAAAAACAAAAACATTTAAATCATAACAATATCTAAAAGAGCCACTCTTTATTTCAATTTTCAAGGGGCAAAATTTACTGTTGGCCTGTTCATTGGACTTAACATAAATCTACATTTACAATGTGCACTCTTCAGTCTTTCATATCGCAATGGTGAATAATGTGTTTAAAAAAAATCATGTTGGGATTCATGTGATATAAGATTAATACATCGAGAAATGATATTCGATCAAGTCTGCTACTACTACAACCCTTTAAAACATTTTTTTTCCCCTTTCCGACATGGGAGAGCAAGACAGATTGTACATCACTGTAACTTTTTTTGTCATTTCCTTTCATGAAATATACAAAGCCCTAATTGAGTGATCAAAGCGGAGGAGAAAGGTACCTACCTCCAATAATGGAGTGCAAGGCCAGGGCACTTGTCGCCACACTTCATGCACGGTTGGCCCCTGTCTGCATCATGGGCCAGAGCGTTTTGCTGGAGAAGAGAAGAAAAAGGGGCTTTCGTAAGAAACTTCACGATATGGTTAAATCATTGTTAATAGGTTTCTTATTTGCCATTTTTATAGACTAACTTCAACAAATAAATGGATTAAATTTTGAACTTTCAATTTCATATTGAAAGTGACAGCTTACAACAAAAGGTGTAGACTACATTGTACATCCTACATGTACAACCACCAGAAATATATGACAAACTAATTATTACATGCATGGTTATATACTTATATTTTTACTTAGGTAACTTTTCTTTTTAAAAGAATTGTATTCATCTCAACAATCATCATGCAACCTCTTCAGTTTGTAAGGTTTACTAAAGCATGATCTCCTTTCACTATTCCTTATAAATCAAACAGATATTGGAATTGTAGATAGAACTACTGTCCCATATCAAACAGTGCAAGTGCATTGGGCGTGATCTTGTTCATCCAATTAGAACTCAAGCATCATTTGCTCAGCATATAATAATCATAAGGGAGCTCTTTCAAGCAAACAATGGAGGATGGGCGCCATTGTGTCCTCCATTTAACGATATTATCACAAGCATAACCTTGAATTTGAATCAACACTGTACCCAACCAATCCATGATAGTTTGTGTATCTCATGTACATATATATCTCACCAACCTAAAATTCACATCTGAGCAAATACATATGACAGAGACATATTTTGTAGGCGATAATTTCTTATTCATTGTGTTTACAGACACTAAATATTCTATTTACATACAATAATTATCATGTTATGAAACAACTTCACAATGACAGAACAAAAATGTGTGAGGACCTTTATTTGTATAATAAACCATTTTTGTAATGTAATCAAATTGAATGCATAAATCTTTGTTAAGAGCCATGTTACAAATGATTTCATTTACCTGTTATGAATGGTTGTATTACAATAGTCAGAATGTGAACTGCTTACATTAACTGTTGCTAGGTAGGACTGTCACTAAAACATACATTATGGCATGTCCCACAGTGTACATGTACCAATAACATGTAATGTATGCAATTTGCAATCTGGCTATAAATACAATTATTTGTAACAGATAAATGAAATTATTTGTAACAATACATGGCAATTACCTGTAACAAGTATTTGTGCATTAAATTTGATTACAATTCAAAAATGGCATATTTAGTTCATGTACAAAACTATATCTTGAAAGGAACATGTTAATCAAAGCCTCCACTCAAAAGGATTGGTCGTTGGCAATGGGCAAGGTCATAATTAAAATGTATTAGTTTTTCACAAGACTCTACACTAGCAGTCAAGTAGCTCCATGGTACAAGTCCAACAAACTGCTTTCAGATAATCAAATATTAAAAAGGAAAGAGAAATGGTTGCCCTTATAGAGCAACCTCAAAATTTTGATTAAAGTTGTGTTCGAAACAACTAGCTGAAATACCAGCTTTATTTTCTTTTTACATGATTTGTAAGCTACAATGTACAGAGAAGCAAGTAAATCCAGATAGAAAAAAAAGAGGTACAGAGGGCATATTAAGAGGAAAGAGAATAGTATCAAGAGACTAAAGAGAAAGATGGAAAGACGAACTGAGAATAAGAAGAGAGAGATAACTTTAGAGGAGGTTAGGTTAGAAAGAAGAAATATGTTTTTGACAAGGTGTCAATGAAACAATCCACAAAAGTATATAACTTTTTGCATCCACAAATACGAAACCAGAACCATTAAAAAACAATCTAGGCCACAAATACACCAAAATCAGATACATGTAAGTTAAGGGTGACTACAATTTTAACTTTGTGTTGAGTCAAAACAAATCATTTCAATTGATCATTAACTTTATACACACTATTATTTCAAACTCATCCTATTTTTCTAATGGCACTACAAATACAATTCAGGAAATGTTCATAAACCATAAAGGATACTTTAGTTAGCTTTATTTTACATGTACATCCCAATTTTCCCCTAAAATCACCACAACAGATTCACTAACACAGCCCAGTTTAATTGGCAAACTAAAAACATGTTCAAGTGCCTAGATGTACAGTACAAGTACATGTCAATGTCCAAAGTCCATTTGTTTTACAGAATAGACTGATAAAAAGCTCTTTGTATTTGACTACATGTATTGTATTAATCACTTACATGAAGTCATACATGTAGAAGATAATTGCTGTATAAGAATTGACACAAGATGCAATTTAATCAGTTTTTTATCACAGGATCATTGATCAAGAGGGTAGCTAAGGCAACACAATTAACTGATACAATTCTGCTATGTAAATGTACAGTGTACATGAATACAGTGTATATGAATACAGAATGTTAAACAGCAATTGAAATGCACAAGTAGGATTTTGAATACAAAAGATTGAATGATAATGAATAGCATGCTAATCCTGATACATAATCCAGATTTATTGGTCTAATTCTGTATCGCCTATATTATTGACCTATTTAGCCATTCACTCACTATTTCACCATTATCTGTCTGATTCAGTTGTTGTATTTGTTGGCATAACAAGGGCATGTAGACCATCTACAGATTCAAACATTTTCAGAGAATTTTCAAGAATTGTGCCACATACCAGAACGTGTCAAAATAAAAAGTTATCACCAGTTTGGGTTATTTCAGAATTTGAATTTCCACTGATTCATATAACAACACGTCCCCTAAACATGGAAAATTAGAAATAATGACACCTTCAAACTAAGTTTGGTAGAAGGTTGGTAACATTTGAACAGAGAAAATCATACAGATACATATGTAACTATTATTTATTTGTTTTGTTCGTGTATATACTGGAACTGGAAGCCTGACTGCTGGAACACAGTATTCTTCCAGTGACTTGGGTAAAGGTAACTAAAGATGTAATCTCGGCGTAAATATTCATAATTGAATGACACACGCCCTTAAGATTAAAACAACAACAACATCTTGATGTGTTCTTTAAATTAGAATGCGCATGAATGTTGTCTACATCGTCATCGATCAGGATAAATTCCCGATCATTTCAGATTTCAGAAAAACATGACATGCCATCAAGACTCCTACACAATGCACAACAAGAAACATTTCTACACACCTAACAGTACACCCCTTCACGGTTATAAGGCCGCCATTTTAATTTGCGAATAAACATTGTGTCATCAATGTTTTCTCTCAATTTATAATGGCGCCCATGTCGGCGCATGCGCGCTCTTGTAACTGTGAGAGGGTGTAAATGTTGTAAGTGTCTTGCACTTAGTATTAGACTAGAGTTTGACACCAAACAGCTGCAGTTAGCAGTAGGGGCGATGGTCTGAGAATGAAAATCGTCTGCATATGAGGATATCCTTGTGTAAACGGGCCAAAATGCGTCCTGAAAAATGAGGATCGTCCATATTTTGACGGATGTTTTTTTTCTGGTTTCGGATTCCATGCGCTGGGGATTCAAAAAAACAGATTCCGCGTAATAAAATACCCCAGTTCACCGTCTATTTTTATGGGTTGTCCCTTTTCCCGAGAATTTATCGCTCCTAGGGGAAAGTCTCTGTACAAGGTCAATGTAACCAGTTTTTCTCATCACCAACGCGCGGATCGGTAATCAGAATCGTTGGCGAAAAAGCGGACGATCCTTATTTTTGCTGACGCGTCTGTCCGCGTTTACGGAGACGATCCGCGTTTGTGCGGACGATCCTTAAGACCTTATTCTCGGACCAGGGCCCCTTACTGGTTAGACAGAAAACAGCATCTCTAGTTAAGTTTTACTGTAGTCCCTACTGGCGTACTGTATTTCAATTGCTCTGTTGCAGCAGTACAAAACTGAGCAGCACAGCATAGCACGTAGTGTACTAACGACTATCGACTTCATGGTGTCCCATGCAGCCGAAACCTCTGGCGTCTGTGCTATCTATGAAAGGCTCTCACTCATGCGTAAACAAGGGAGAGCTTGTACAAACAACACAATGTACGTACCATATCCCTCTTTTCTTTCTTTCTACCACCACTGCCTGTCCTGGACAACATCTCTGGATATATTATGATGTACTTCGTGAAAAATGATACTCAAAATTCTCGATCTTTGTTTTCTAAGCAATGTTTATCAGCATGCAATACATTCGAGAGGCGTCAGTTCAGCCATGGCAATTGACGTGGTGTAGTGATTCCTACACATGGATAAGTGCAATGCGGTCACACTGTAAACATAGTTTACATCTCACCATGTGCGTTCGCGTTTGTTTATGTAGTTCCCTAAATTTTCTGTGAACATGGTGATGCTGAATAAGTATGTGCATTTAATAAGGTTGACTGACATTTTAAAGCAAGATATATTGTCAAATGTTAGGTCAAATCGCATATGTGGTTAACTACCGAATTTTCAAGAACGAAATTTTTATTTGAAAAGTATTTGTTAAAGTTGACTTTGTGTCGATTCCGATGGATGCAGGTGACCGCTTACCAATTAATAACATTTGCACCACCCCGAAAGTAATCCCGAAGTAAGTATAATTGAGTGTCCTTGTTGTTTTTGGAAATGAATTTCACTATATTTTTGTCTGCCCCTTCTTAAAAATAGAAAGGCACTTATAATTAGATCGACAGTTTGTTGTTAGTAACCCTAGCACATTTCACATGTACAAGTTGTTTAGATCTAGTGCTAATCAATTAAGAAATGACTCTTATGTTCAGGGGCGGATCCACGTAGCGATTTTTCCGGCCCGGCCCCCCCCCCCCCCTAGCCCCCCAAAACGATTAAAACAAAATTATAAAACCAAAAACAAAAGCGCCCCCCCCCCCCCTTATTCGCCGGCCGGCTGAGTCGGCACTAAATTGTGTATTAGGTTTGGCTCCCCCCCCCCCCTCCCCTTTGTCGCCGCTGGAGCCTCTGCAGGCGAGGATCCACGGGGGGGGGGGCTGACGGTTAAAAAAAAATAGTGGTCTCACCCCCCCCCTGCTTATTCATCGGCTGACTGAGTCGGCGCAAAATATTTCCTGAAAAATTGGACAAAAAAGTGCCTCCTACCCCCCCCCCCCTTATTCACCGGTGCATGGCTGAGTCGCAATTAATATTTTCTCACGGATTGGCCCCCCCCCCCCCAAAAAAAAAAAAATATCCAGCAAAAAATTGTTTGTTTTGTTTTTTGTTTTGTTTTTAATGATTTGGCCCAAACTTGCCCCCCCCCCCCCCCCGGCCCCCCACTGAAACTTTCAAATTTAATTTTAGTGGGTTTTTTAAGCCCCACTGCACTAGTTTGGCCAGGAGGGATTAACTTCCCTGCATGGTCACTGACAGGTGGTTATCTCATCAAATAAGCTCTCAATTATTAACGTAAGAAAATGGGGACCATGGGGGACCACTGGTCACCGATTAGCATTGTTTGCTATGTAGAGGGCGCAAGTAGCTATACGTAGTACAGTGGGGCTACAACCGTGTGATATTCCTTAATTTTTCGGATGAAAGAGACTTTCTAGAATCAATAATATATTATGATAATTATGATGTAATGTGATGTGATGTGATAATTATGTTATGATATGATTCTCAGTCCTTTTTATATCAATCAACACAAAATAATATAAACAGTCCTTATAAGGACAACGCACATGCATTGTTGTACAGCAAAAATACTCTCAAATTTATCTTTTCGCCATGCAAACAAAGTTTGAATTTGTTTGTTGATAAGTGAAAAGGGATAACAACAAAAGCTCAATGACCTGAATAATCTCGATTTCCCCACTTGACATAATATTATATCCTATCCTAACGAGGTTCTTCGCAAAATGAATTTCATTGAATAACCGTCATTCGTGAAACTTGTTTAGATAAAGAAGATTAGGAGGGTGTCATTACGGAGGTAGATTAAAAGGATAGAACCCTAATGATCTCCTTTTGTAAGGTTCCGATTAACCCCGCTGCCGCCCTGCTGTTAAAGAACTACCGCACAGAGCACAATGAATACAGTTACTTACCATCAAAGAAGACCAAAGGAAATCCCTTTTTTTTTGGGGGGGGGGGTGTCGATATAATTAAAGTTTTAGAGTGATTATCTATACCCATTCTATTGAACATGTGTGTGTGATAGAGAGAGAGAGAGAGAGAGAGAGAGAGAGAGAGGGGGGGGGTGCGCAGAGGAAGAATATGAGCAGCCCAGCGTGCCAGGTTATATTGATTTCTTTCTTTTTTCTTCATGGGCATATGAACAGGGGTGGCATTGTATGCCGAGTATACCAAATTAATGTGGGATTTGTGGTATATTCATAAGTATTACCAATGATCGCACTTTTAAAGTTGGGAGATTGTAGCCTGTAGGGGCGGGTCTATATTGGGTTGGGGGCTCAAATCCCCCCCCCCACAAAAAAAAAAAAACAAAAAAAAAAACGCTCCCGGTTGTCTGTACATGTTACAGACCTATACTTATGACCCAGAATTTTGAGGTTTGGGGAGGCAAGCAACCTTTTATGTGTGTGTGGATTGAAACAGTAGGGCTAAACGGCATGTACCCCTTTGGCTTTTTAAGAAGGGGCGACCGAATATTAATAGTATTAACGAGTTGAGATGAGGAACATAGAATATAGAATCTATTCTTTCTTATTTTCATCCACTCTTGTAGGCCATATTTCTCATCCCAGCTGGTTAAAACCATTAATATTGAGTTGCCCATACCTCTTAAATATTGATAAGTACGAATGTTTATATCATATAAGAGTATATAGTCAAGCGCCTAGCTCAGTCCGACCCCGTCTTCCTTCCCCAAGAATACTTTTATCCTACACATGCAGTAGGCCAATATCATTTAAAAAATGCTTAGCCGATGACGGTGTAACTTCTCGAAGTTGAGTTAAATAAAGTCAGCCGATATGTTTCAACTCACCGTATCCGCGCCAAAGAAACTAGTTCGATGACTAGTGTTGTATCTCCGAGTATGATGATAATACATTCTGGTTCCTAAATTCTGCATGGTCGTCGAAGGATTTGGCAGAAGGAATTAAAACAAAATGATTTTCCGTCTTCAGAAAGATGAACTGAAAGTGTATGTGATAAAAAATCATCTGAAAGTGCACGCTTCTAATGAAAAACAAAATACGGAGATCCACTTGGATGCTTAGACCGATTAGATATTTTGTATAATTATGAAGTCCATTCTTATCCTAACAAATGAAGGAATTAACCCACTTGTGATCCGTCAAGTTGCCGTTTTCTTTGGAGCAGTTAGCAAATTAGGAGGGCACCTTTAATCGCTAGAGCTTAGTGTCTCAAGAACCTCCTTTTAATTGAATTCACAGAGACGTAAAGAAGGACGTCACAAGAGCCGATTTGAAAAGAGTTTTCCCGTCCTATAGGCCTAGCTATTCAGCAACGCCGCTCTGAGTGAACGCACAGCAGGATTCTTTCTACACCATTCTATTTTTTGTTTAAGCATAGGGGCTGCCAAAGAAATATGCACAGAATAGCAGTTGACAAAACGTGTGAAAAACAAATCAAACAAACCGAAAATTGAAGGCAAAGGGAGCCTGCTTTTCTTAATTGCCCAGCTAGTTGAAAGAAAAGGTGTCGCCCCCATGCCAACGTTGTGTTAACATACAATGAGGTCCGACTTGCGTTGGGCAAGTCTCGGGTTACAGAAATGCTTATCTTTGTAGATGTATAGGCCTTAATGTAGACCAGTATGACAAGCGAAAGTAAGAATGAGAAGAACAGAAGATGGAAAAGGAGAGCTAGAGAGGAGGAGGAGGAGGAAGAGGAGGAGAGAGAGATAGAGAGAGAGAGAGAGAAAGAGAGAGAGAGAGAGAGACAGACAGAGAGACAGGGAGAGAGAGATGGGGGGGGGGGGGGAGGCACACAACTTCTTTTTCAAACCATAATCCTAATTACTTCAACAGTTGAAAACAAAAACTAAACTTTTCGTATGTATATTACTCCAGACTAATCTGTAGTTTGGAAGTGCATCACATTGAGAAAAATAAGCTATATCAATGAAAGAAACACCCACATTGCCAAGTCACTCGAGAATAGAAAAAAAAAATAGACTATGATGGATATATTTAGGATATATTTTTTAGGATACCGGCATATATTTTTTCCCTTATGTAGATATATTCAATATTATAACAATCACCTTGGACCCCATAGAAGAAGTCTTGTCTCTATGGCTTGACTGAACTGGGTAGCCTTCCGACTTCATTATTGTCTTCTTCTTTTCTTTTTTACATTGTACATTATGTTTGTTTTAAATGTCTATTTATATTATGTTTTAAATGTTCTGTATATATCATGTTTTTATTGTGAGGGAAAATAAGAAAAAGAAGAACCAAAACGTCAATGACGTAGCGCTCATCCGCATCTCGCAACAACAAATGTCGTACATTTTATGTAGTACACTTTTGAACTGGTCAAAAAAATAAAAATGTGATTTCATTTAGCTGTACAAGATTAAATAGAAACTAAAGGAAATGGAATATAAAGGAGAAGAAGCATTTTTGTGGTTTTTAAATTATTTTTGGAATAATTTTTCATAATTACCATAATCAATCAATGGAGCAAAATCTCAAAATAATGTGTAGAAGTTTAGTGTTCCAAATTTAGCTTTACCAGATAAGGCACACCAAATCAAAATCGGTCGAGAAATGATGTAAAAGAAGCATTTTGAAAACTGGACGGACGGACGACGGACGCCATGGCATAAGCTCATCCGGCCCTTCGGGCCGGATGAGCTAAAAATGAAAAGTAGAAGAAATTTCGAGTTTCACGATTCAGAAAATTATTCAAAAACCCAAGGCCAACCAAGAAAATATTTTTATTTCTAATCGCCAAATAATTCTTCCAAAAGCGGATCGCAGTCAAAAGCCGAATGTCTGCAGTGTGACAAGTAAGTGGCCATATCTCGATAGTGGTCATGCACTTTGTCTAGCTCGAGAGAGAGAAATGTGTGTTGTAGAACTTGTATAGAAAGACCACCTGTCTACAGTGGCTATTTTTCTGTTTCCCTCGGAAGGCATTAATAACGGGTTTAATTGAAGTATCTGGAAAAATATATTACCTGTCCATATAGACTGA